>RJWT010029679.1:0-14854 GCA_004365215.1 Cuniculus paca | reverse complement strand
GCCTGGCAAGCGCAAGGTCGTGAGTTCAATCCCCGGTGCCACAAAAAAAAAAAAAAAAGAATTAAAAATGTGAGTGAAAAAGCAGTGGTCAAGACAAATGACATCAGGATCCTATTTACAGAAATAATTTCAGAGAACTTCCCAAGCATGGAAAAAGAAAGTGACATTCAAATAAGTGAGGCTTATAGAAGTTCAGCTAGCCATAACCAAAACAAATCCACACCCAGACATATATATAATAATCAAGATCCCAGAAATTCAACTCAAGAACAGAATATTAAAAGCTGTTAGAGAAAAGAAACAGATCACCTATAAAGGAAAACCCATCAGAATCACGACAGACTTCTCAACACAAACTGTCAAGTCAAGAAGAGGCTGGAGTGAAGTATTGCAGGTCTTGAAATAAAACAACTGCCAACCCAGAATGATGTACCCTGCAAAACTTTCTTTCAAAATTAATGGAGAAACAAGATACTTCCATGACAAAGAACAACTCAAGGAATTCATGACCACCAAACCAACCCTACAAAGAATACTAAAGGACATTCTAGAGAGAGATAAAAAACACCACAGTCTCAGGAACAATGGCAGAAGGGGACCATCAAGTGGGGCCAGTTGAATGGAGAGGAAAAATAGGGAGCCAATAGCAGGAAAATAGCATGGCAGAGATAATGCAGTGCAAGAGGGCCTCAAGGCACCAATAGAAAGAAGCACAGGCCGAGTGGGTCAGGAGACAGGATTCATCAATATGCGCTATACAAGAGACACATTTAACTGGAAAGAAAATTCATAGACTGAAAGTCAAAGGAGACAGAACAATGCCTTATGTGACATGGAGCTAGAAAAAAAGTAGGGGTAGCTTACCCATCAACTGCAGAATAGATAACAAAGACATGGCATTTTATATGGTGGACACCTACTCATCTATAAAGGAAGATGACCTCAAGGCTCTTGTAGGTGAACAGAGGCAACTTGAGATCATGCTCATGGATGAAATGGTTCAGAGTCACATGGGTGAATTTTGTTTTGTCTCCCTAGTATAACAAACTAAAGGAGTTAGTGGGATCAAAAATGAACAATACATACTGGAAAAGTCAAAGGGGAGGAATTATGTAAAAAGGGAAGGAAGGGACCACTGTTAATCTGTTATCATGATTTGAAACTCATATTATCTTTATTGTTCTGATTAGTTTCATTTTATTCTGTGTAGTCTGATTTTATTATACTTGATAGCAAGGACAGCTATTTCAAAGATAACAAAATATATAATTGCAGCCATCGAGGATGTCCGATTATCTTGTTTCAAAACCCAGTATTGCTTTCATTGTTTTGTTTTGATTGATTTTACTCTATTCTGTGTTGTTCGATTGTAATATTTCTGAAGGTGTAGGCAACTATTCTGAAGATAACAAGAAGCATTCTGGTAGTCACTGCTGTTTTACTAGTATCTTAAAATTCTATATTGCTTACATTGTTCTGCTTTGTTTTGTTTTGCTTTTGTTTTTGTTTGTTTTACTGGATTTGACTCTATTTTATTTGATTTTATTTATTCCTGATGGTATGGGAGGTTTTATTGCAGATAACAAAAGGCATTATGGTAGCCATTATTGATTGCTTTTTACTCTGTTTAGACGTCATGTACCATGATCATTGTTTTGTTGATATTGACTCTGTTTTATCTTGTTTGGTTGTATTTTCAAAATAAAAAACAAAGAAGAATAAGATGCAGCATTCACAGCCAGCCAAGCTCAATTTCAAGAGAAGGATATAGTTATTGAACTCACACTGAGTAATTTGCCTGGCAGCCAGAGATGTGTAATTGTCTCCTTAAAATAAAACCTGGACGACATACCTCCATATCAGTCTTTACCTATAAACATTAAGAATTTCTTCTCCTTCTTGACAATACTTGTTATCTTTCCTTTTTTGTTGTTGTTAATACCATCCTATTGGGTATGAAGAGGTACCTTATTGTGGTTTTTTTATTTTTTTCTAGCATCATGGGAGTTTTATTGTGCAGTGAAACTTTTAAACTGTCAATGGAAATGCCAGGATACTACACAAACATCCATAGGAGTATCTTTCAACTTGTTTTTGAATAGTTTACAAACATTTCCTACATAATCCACCATACAACAGAGAAATGGTACATCTTTTCCTTGCAATTTTCATACAATGGAAAAACATATATATATATATATATATATAGTTTAACTAATAGATACTAGAAGATTGACAGTTTAATAAGTCTGTAGATGAGAAATGTAATAAAAATAATCAGAATTTATTCAGTATCCATCACTTCCAAGTGTTATTTCAATAAAACCCATTGCCAATTAGGCTTCTGGAATATAGTTATTTTTTCACTTTGTAGTACTGCTGCTCACCTTGGCTCTTTACAACTAATACAAAACTGCTGAAAAGTAGGGGCAAGCATTTTCAAAAACAAAAACAATCCTCCAGCTTATTTTAAGCATGCAATGTATGATGGAACGTTTTCCCAAACAATAACTGAAACTATCACGAAAACTCCAGAACTGAATTTGCCAATGTATTTTGCATGTGTGTACTTACTTCCAACAGAGGAGCTAAAAATCAAACTTAATGTTTTGTTTAGGGGTGCATTGGGAAATTCAGCCACCATTTGAAAATTGACTATCTTTATTTAAAAAAAAAAAAAAGACCACCAAAATAGGTTCAGTAAATTTATTTTAAAAATCATAAGACGTTTCTTACAATAGAGCATTACATTCTGCACATTGCTGTGAACAGATGCCAGGGACATGTGGATTACTGTTACTTTCCTCTCTGTCCTACCCCCCAAGTGTTTACAGTGACTACACAAAGCAAGGTGCTCACAATAATTACATGGAGGGAATTGTTTTTAAACCACCAACAATGAACAAAAAATAAAACCCACCTTTATTGTGGTTTTAATTTATATTTCTGCAATGATTAGTGGTGTTAGGCTGCTTGTTATGTGTTATTTGTATGTATATTTTTTTTTCAGAGCATTGTTTATTCAGGTTTTTTGGGCCATTTTTTAATTAAGCCATTTCTCTTTTTGTTGATGAGTTGTAAGAATTCTGTATTTATTCTAGATGTATACCCTTGATACATACATGATTTAAAAATGATCTTTTTATTTTATTGATAATGTCCTTTGATGTACAGATTTTATTTTGATAGTCTAATTGATGTTCTCTTGTTATTTCCCATGTTTTTGACATTATATCTAAGAATCTATTGTCAAATCTAAGGGCATAAAGATTTACCTCTAGTCTAAGAGTTTTATGGTTTTCCTCTGTTGTTTAGATTATTGATCCATTTGGATTTTTTGTATAACTTTTGCAGTTTTGTGGAGTTTTTTTGTTTATATTTTATGTTTTGTTTTTAATATGATGCAAGGTAAACATCCAGCCAACTTTACTCTTTTACATGTGGATATCTCATTGCAGCATCACTTACTGGAGATTATTTTTTACCCGTTGAATGGTTTTATTGTCCTTGCCCAAAATTAATAGTGATTTTTGAAAGTCTAATAAATACCACTGAAAGTCTTTTACACTGGAGGAACAAAATAAGTAATTTTTAATATGTCCCTGTCCTTTAACAAGTTGAGCATCCAAAGGGAAAGACTAGTTAGTTGACATTAGAATGCAGTGAGGAAAATACTATGGTACTCTTAGGTTTACAGAAGAGCCACATCCAAATAAGGATAAGCATGTTCCATACACATAAGGAGATCTTAGACTAATAGATATGACAGACAAACCAAACAATAAATTATTGCAAAATCGACTTAGGTTCAAAGTCAACATTTAAAAGGAGAAGTGAATGATGAATTAACTCTGCGAGGTCTCAGGGATGGTTTCACAGAATACATTGTTTCTGAGTTGGCTTCTATGGCTTCTGTATGCCAGGACACAGGGAGCATTCTAAACTAAGAAGCAGCAGACTTACAGATCAGATGTTTAAAGCACGGCATGTTTATTCACTTTGAATACCCAGCACCTAGTGTGGTACTTGAGATATTAAATAAAGGCATCAATAAATGAAAGATTAAATGATTAGATTATTAGGTAGCACTAATAAGTGACTGGATTAAATGTTTTTGAGAGACACTGATTTAAATGAAGACAAGAAATTTTAGATCTAATGAAGAAGTTTTATTTTTAATGCTGTTTGACTCTGATGAGTAATCTTGACAGAAGTGTAAACATGACCTTAATATAATTCTTTTTGTTTTTGAATAGGTATTATAGATAAAAGATGCAAAAAGATAGTAAAGAATAATTTTCTTTCTCCCTGAATAGTATTAAATGGCAATTTTTATAACAGTTTTCATTTTCTTCTCCCAAATACATTACTCAGATTTTTTCTTTGTGACATTTCTCTGTGTGTGAGTGTGTTAAAGGGGAGAAGAGTAAAAAGTTAAGCACAGAATCATCAAACTTTAAAATTTGTAGATTTTCTCTTTTAAAAACCTTGATTTTTTCAGCCTGAAGGATTATATCAAGGTTCACTCAAGATAGCAGAACCATTATGAGTAATAGAGTGATTTGTTTCAGGGGAAAAAAAAGAATCTTACCCAGCTGTGGGAGAAACTGAGAAGTAAAGGTGTAGAAGATGGAAGTGGGAGATCAGAGCAAATTCATAACCAACTCTCTGATGTGTTTAACATGGATGAAAACACTGGAGCTTTCAAGGGAACCTGGGAAAACAGGCATAGCCCGCTCCTAGAAGTGGGACTATGAGGAGGGTGGCAGAAAGAAAAGTCAGCAGGAAGGTGTGACTTCTACACCAGAGTGTGCGCCTGAAGTTGCTGTTGATTAGCAAGAATAGGTGGCCATACAGCTTAGGAGAGTCAAACTACTGCAGTCTTCTAGCACCTCTGCATTAGTTTATCACTGCTTTTAAATAGTAATGACTGTATTCATCACTTTTCTGGGACAGAATTCCCAATACCAGCAATTTAAAGGAGGGGTCTATTTTTGGTTCATGTTTTCAGAGAATCTAGTGATTGACTGGCTCCAAGGCAGAAATAGCATGGTGGAGGACATGACAGAGGAAAACTGCTCAACCTGTGTCAGCCAGGAACCAGGGGTGGGGGCATGGAAGCTGAGGACAAGAATAGATCCTTCTGGGTCACATCCCCAGTCACCTACCTCCTTCACCAGGCCCCATCTCTTTTCAGTACATTCAGCTTTGAACTCATCCATAGATTAGTACCCTGAGGACTGTACTACTGCCATGATCGTCACCTTGCCAAAGCCCCTCCTCTGAAGATTTAAGACTTTTAGGGGACATTTTATATCTAAACTGTAACAATGACTTTTAGAGAATATTAACTACTTCTGTTTCCTTCCACCCTCCACATCTTGTGCAGGTATCTCTTAACAACTCTGGATGCTTTCACAGGTTTTTACTCATCAACAACCATTTTGTTACCACCACAAGAAACTAAGGTTGAGGAGGTTCTGTGGCTTTTCCAAATTAACTTAAAATGCAACTGAGTCTTAGAACCCTAGTTTTCTTCCTCTTGATAAACTACTTTATTTCTACTTAAGACTCTGGCAACTTAGGTTTATCACACAATTTATTTTTTTTTAATTTTAAAGAGAATAAAAACAAAACAAAACAAAACAAAACAAAGCAGAGTAAAACACAACAAAGTAGATCAGAACAGAACCATACAAGCAATGCAAGTCTTCAAAACATAATGACAGGAAATTAACAATGGCTACCCTAGTGTCTCTTGTTTTCTTCGAAATTGTTGCTTATACATTCATATACAATAAACTCAAGCAAAACAAAATAATATAAAACCAGCTAAAACAAAAGAGTGAAAACATTACAGGCCTTCAAATCAGACAATAAGAAATCAATAATGGCTACCTTAATGTCCTTTGTTTTCTTCAAAAAAACTGATCATATCTTCTTGCATATTGCAATCAAGTAGTAGAAAAGACTTAAACCATTCAAGTCAAAGAATAAAAGCATTATTGAACTTCAGAAACTGAAGATAAGTCAGCTATGCCTACCATAATGTCTCATTTTCTTCAATGTAGCTGTTCATATTTTGATACTTAGTAAAATCTGCTCTCGTAAACTCTTTAGGAGTAGTTCTAGGCATGTATAGGTATATACCTGTACATCTATCCCTTCTGTGCTAGAGGCAATAGCATAACAAAGCATAAGAAAAACAATAAACAATAAAGATGATAAATAACAGTAATAGCCCAAAACAATAACAATGTAGGTTTTCTAAGCTAGATAATGGGAAGATACCAAAGGTTGTTATTTTGTATAGTTGTCTTTAAGAGTTGCTCAGTTTATCAGGTATAGGCATACAGAATTGGTCTGGTCCTATGAATGTTAACTGTTTTTTTCTAAGAACAAATAAAATTAGTAATACAATCATCTTATCTGTCTTTAGTGTGTGTGTGTGTGTGTGTGTGTGTGTGTGTGTATATATACAAATACAAATGCAAATAAAAATATATATATACACAAGTTTATATCTCTTCTTTTCCCTTCCTTCTTTTCTCCTTTTCCCTGAGTTGTTTTATCCTTTAGAAGTTTCTTACCCTTTCCCCATATTTATCAGGGATTTTGTATCTTACTGAGTCTTTAAATTTCTTATACTAGGGAGACGATGTGGTGTTTACACATGTGAGTTTGATTTATTTCATTTATGAGTATGGTCTCAAGTCGCATCCATTTACCTATAAAAGCCTCAATGTAATCTTTCTTTATAGCTGAGTAGTACTCCATTGTATAAAAGTACAACATCTTTTTTATCCATTCTTCAATTGATGGGCATTTGGGTTGTTTCCAAGATTTGGCTATTACAACACACAGTTTATTCTTAGCTAGCCCCTCATTTTTTTTTGTTTTTTTTCCTCTTAACAAGCATTTTTGTTATATCAGCTTACTTTATAAACCCAAAAATGAAGTCTTGAGAACTAATATAACTTGTACCGATGTCTCCCAAGTGCAGGGTTACACATTCAAATAACTATTGCTGCTTCGTATAGAGTGATTGGTGACTTCATCTCAGCATTTTGTAAAAACATCACTAAACCTGCAAAGGCTTTGACAGCTACACTTATACAATAAGTAAATGAGCTTTATTGCAATGATTTTATTTGTTCCTGTTCATGCTTGTGTTTGATTTCTTTGGATCATTTATCTCTAAACTTCATTTCCACAGAAATAGATACAGCATATTCATATTTGTTTGTTTCATTCGTTTGATACAAATGTGCCAAATTCATATAATATTCTGTGGCCTTTTTATCTCACAGATAATTTTTGAAACCCTTTGTTATAGCTGGGCATGGTGGAGCATGCCTATTATCTTAGCACTCCAGGAGGCTGGGACAGGAATAACACAAGTTAGAATCCAAGTTGAACAACTTAATGAGACCCTGTCTTAAAACTACAAATAATAAAAAAAGAAATCTAAAAACATTTTTGAAATTAAAAAAGAAAAGGACTAGGGATATAGGTTAGTGCAAAGGGCATGGGTTCAACCCCCAGACAAATAATAATATAAACTATTAACACAGGTGATAGTACTAGCAGTGACTGTTGTTATTGTTTGCTTAGCAATCTAATTTGAATTTGACACATTCCTAAAATTTATCAGTCCTACACTTCTCAGAATTAGTAACATCGAGTATAGGGAACTGTGTCTGTTAACCATGTCTACGTGTTAATATTAAAATTGCATATTTTTTAATTAATTTTTATAAGGTAATATAACAGGTAATATAAAAACAACAGTTTTATCAAATGTTTTCGGTATAAGAATCAACCAGTTGAAATAACACCTGCCTAAGCAACACTCAGGACACTTCATAAACAAATGTGCTGCCATGCAAAACTCAAGGTAAACTGGTAAGGGGGAAATGTGTTCCTTGTGTGCAGCATATTGTTGAATCTTGTTTCTTGACCCATTTTGCCAGTCTGTTTCTTTTGATTGGTGAATTGAGTCCATTCACATTGATGGTTATAACTGATATGTATTGCCTTATCCTTGTCATATTATTTTCCCTTGTTGGTGGTTCCCTTTCTTTCCCTTCTATTTACTGTGGACCCTTGACTTACAAACTCAGTTCATTCCTGAGGGCTGGTTGTAACTCAAACTGTCAGTTGAAGACTCAGGTATCCTCTACACAGTCTTCAAAGTCTGTCTCCTGTATTCAGGCAGATCACAGTGTTCTTAGAGACACTGACAGGATTTCTCAGTTATCCCCCATACAGGAAAGGATGTTGTAATGCTCCTTCTAGAGCTCTTTAAAGATTAAATCTGTATCTGAGACCATCTGGAAGCCCAAGTGTCTGGAATCTGGGTCATAACTCAAGACTTTGGTTGTAAGTTAAAACTAAAATTCCGGTCAGAACCCAAGTTGTTCTAATGTCAGGCCAGTTGTAACTCAAGGGTCCACTGTAATTTCTTGTCTTGCCTGATAGATTCATTCTGCTGGGATTCTTGGAAATGTTGGTTTTGTTTTTGTTTTTTCTTTTGTCTTTTCGTAGAATATTCCTCAGAACTTTTTGGAATGCTGGTTTGGTGGTCATATATTTCTTTAGATGTTCTTTATCAGGGAAGTATCTTATTTTCCCATCAATTTTGAAAGATAATTTTGCAGAGTATGTCCAGTTGGAGGTTTTTGTTTTGTTTTGTTTTTTGGCTTGAAACATTTCTGTCGCTTATTGACTTAAGGGTTCATGTTGAGAAGTCTACTGTGATTCTGATAGGTTGTCCCGTATAGGTGTTTTGTTTCCTTTCTGTAACTGCTTTTAATATTCTGTTCTTGTGTGGAATTTCTGGCATCTTAACTATTATATGCCTTGGTGTAGGGTTTTTTTTTTTTTCTGATCATGGCCATTTGAAGTTCTATATGCATCATTGATCTATATCTCCCTTCTATTTTCATGCTTGAAAAGTTGTCTGCTATTACTTCTGTTAAAAAAGTTTTTATGCCCTTATTTCTAACCTCTGATTCTTCATTGATTCCAGTTAATCTTATATGAGTCTTCTTTGTTTCATTTACCACCTGTTGGATTGATTTTTTGTGGTCCTTTGTTTTTAATGGGTCTTTGACTTGATGGTCGCCAACCACAACTCTGTCTCCTAGATCTGATGTTCTGTCTTCAGATTGGTTAACTCTGCTGCACATACTTTCAGTAGAAATTTTAATCTCTTGGATTTCTATTTGAAATCCAGTTTCTTTATGAAACCCAGTTCTTTTCTATGTCGAGCATTCATGGTTTCCATGTCTTTCCTAAGCTCTTCTAATTTTTTATTTGTATCTATGTAGATTCACTAGTCATTTCCTCACATATCTTTAATTTTCTCTTTTGTTTTTGTCAAGAGACATACTGATCTGTTTTGTTACTTCTGCTACCACTATTTTATGAAATTTAGCTGGAGGGTTTTTTCTTTCTTCTACCTCAATACCCTTTTGATTTGCCTCGGGTGAGTTGGAGGTTATGGGTTGCATCTTATTTCTGTGTCTTCTCATTTTCTATTTTTTATTTTATTTGTTTCTTTGTTGAGGCTTATAAATCGCTTATGGTAAGTAGCTTTATTACTAGTATCAATACCTCTTCAGCAAATGGCTAATTTTCAGAGATATCTTTTAGGCATGGGTGAATTTCGGCTTTGAGTCTGACCCAAGACCCTTCCTGTTCAATTTGTTAGGGAAGAAGGGTTGCTACCTGTTTGGCCTACCACCCAGTTCTTTGTTACTGGGTTTTGGTATAGTTTTTGACCCCCAGACAATCTCAATATTGGCATACAAGGAAGAACAGCTAGTCACAACAGCTGTTTCACCTTGGATAAAATAGTACAGTCTATAATAACATTAGCATCGAGTACAAACTAGAAAATGACAAACTGTGATAATTATTAATTTGCCATGTTTAGCCCTAGGTACAGAATTTATAGTTATAAAAAAGATCTAAGACAAGTCAGAAAATTATATATAGTAAATATCCACTCAGTAGAGCAATTTTACCCTAAGGGGAGAAAATTTTAGAGGGACAAGAAGAAAATATAGGGAAATTAAAGAAGCAAAAGAGATTAGAAGAAGGCTGAAGAACAAAGGAAGATTACCCAAGCCTTAGAAAACCAGTGAAGACAGGAGGGAAAGAAAGAAAGACAAAACAAAAAACAAAAAACTAAAAAACGATATTCACAGTCACAGAAAAACAAACAATGAAAAAATCCAAACAAACAAAAACTGAAAAGGAAAAGAAAAAAAAAAAACAGAAAGAAAGAAAAAAAAATTCAAAGCAAAAAAGAAACAAAGAACCCTGTGATATCACATCTACAGTTTTGTGGTACTGTCTAATTCAGGAAATAACTCTGCTCTTGCTGGTAGAAAAAGAGGCAATAAGAGCCCAAATATGTGCTGGATAATCCCAGTAATCCTGCAGTGGGATTAGGGCATGGTTTCATTTCTGGTACTTTGCAATTCACAGAAGTCCAGGCTGATCCTGGCCGCTGGTCATGGGTTTGGGACCTGAGTCCTACAACACTCTGGGTATCTCTTGCCATCTTGATCACAATTCCCTGAACCTGACCTCCCCTACAGTTGTCCCTCACCTAGTCACTGTGAGGTTTCAACACTGGGACCCCTGAGATGAAACCAATCTATGGCTGCTCCAAGTTTGGGGTTCAGTTAGCCCCTCCGTAAAATAGCATCCCACCAAGCATCCTGGACATGGCAGTTTCTTGGAGTAGAGTATATCACTAGTTGTTGTAGCTCACAGCATTTACTGCCGCATTCCACTGGTGTGTTTCTTTCTGGAGGCCCCTGGAGCCACTCACTGTGTCTCTGTGTGTCTATATCTCTGTATCTCTGTGGATTTGATCCTCCTCTTGCATACCAGAAATGAGGAGCTAGGAAGAAAGTACAGATTACTCTCTTCTTTTTCTATGTTGAAGTCTGTCTCTTCACTTTGTGGGCTCAAATTTTCCCTTCAGATCCTTCCTGTGTCCAGGGATCCACTTCCTCCTTTTCTTCCCCAAGTTGTTACTTTCCTGTGTCTGGATTCCAAATCTTGGAGAGGTTGATTTGTTGCTGTTTGCCACTCCACCATCTTCCCAGAAGTCTTGAGTTCTTTTAAAATAACTGCCCTCAAGCAGTTTCTTTGCCTTCTGATATGACAAGATGTTCAAGGCCAGTGGTAGTGAACCTGTATCACACATTGAAAGCTCTAAAAGGCTTGTCATAACTGTTCTAGGCTCTTTTTATGTATTTCCTGTTGCACTCCTTAACTCAACCTTTATTCTAAGAAGCCCCTGGTACTTTCTAGAGGGAAATTATATTTAGAGACCATAGAGTAGCCACAAGGAATGCTCGCTGCTTCAGGGTTGGCCCTGATTTCTTGGCCTTTCTGAGGACACAACCAAGTGTTCCTTTAGATGCTCTTGAGGATGTGTGTGGGCCTACCTTTACTGTCACCTATCAATATCTCAGCAGTTCTCTCTGCTCTCAGAAATGAGCAGCAGTTTTGTTTTGGGGTAGTGCCTTCTAAAAGTGACTCATCAAAGCCAGGGATTTAGCTCCAGCGGCTCAGGCACTTGCCTGGTAAGTGCGAGGTTGTGAGTTTGATCCCTGGTACCAAAAAAAAGTGGCTCATCAAATAAACGTTACCATTTCTAGGTTGCTTGCCTCTCCTTTTGGAGTTGGGTTCCAGGTTCTTCTCATCTCAAACAAAAATTGAACCAAACGAGCAAAAACAGTGGCAAAATTTGTTTGAAAAAGTAAAAATGAAGAGTGAGCGAGAAACTAGCTCTGTAGAGTGAGTTTGGGCCAAGTAAAGGCAAGATATATGTAAAGGCAAGATAAAGGAAGCAGGGTGGCTATCCTGGGGAAAATCGTGGTAACGAGCTTTTCTTCGTGTCTGTGTCCTCTTATACTGTCCAAATCTTGAGGAAATCCATGAGGACTTCTACATACAGGTCCCAAGGACCGTTGCAGGAATCTCCTTCCTTAGGCTACCTTTCGGTCCAGGGCATCTTATTAAAAATCTGCTGGAGTTCTCAAAAGAAGTCCATGTGTAGGGCTTTGAGGACTGTTCTGCACATGTGTTCTGGAACCTTGTAATTACTAGGTCACACCTACTTCCCCCAGCCAGTTTTACCACACCCTAATCTTCTCCGTCAGTTTTGCTGTGGAAGTGGCCCCATTTCTATGACAGAAAAGTAATTGTTTTGGGAAGGTAATAGAAGTTCTCTGGTGATACCTCTCAGTCTGCTTAGTTCCACAACTACCCAGTGTCAAATTGCTGGATTTACTTAGTGTTAAGATGCCAGCAGTTGTAAGCACACTATCCATCAATTTAATAACAGACCAAAGTCACACAGTTATAGTCCCAGGATCTGCCAGATGTGATACCACACTTGATTTCCACACTTTGCTCTTCTCTTGCTGGTGTGAAAAAGTAGGAGGTTTCTAAGACATGACCTCTGCTCAGTGGAGTCTGAGAGTACACCCCCATGTCAGGGGAGACACATTCCCTGCCTCCCTATCATACTCATTACACAGGAGCTTAGGGCCAGGATGTAAAAAGCCCAGGCTCTTCCCCAGAGCAATTCTAGCGTTTTTGGTGGAATATTTTGGAAAATTTGTTACCATTTTTCCTACTTCTAGGTTTTTATAAAATGCAATTTTTAAAGTATCCTTCTTTAGCTCCTTTAATACTTTACACAAAAACATACCAAAATGTATGGCAAATGGGCATAAGAACTTTAGTGTAAGCACACTGAGCCCAAGAAAGATGGACACAGCCTTTCTGAACATGTGTTTTCAGGCCCCTACATGGCACACATCTGTGTGTTCTTACATAGTACCAGTTTTGGAGAAGTATACTTTTCCTGGTTTACAATGTACTCCCCTAGCTGAAAAGTTATTATTAACATTGATAATTAGTTTCTTGATATTTGATTTGAGCCTAAGATAGTCAACATTTTTTAACAAGGATTTAGTAAGTTTCTGTGGGTACTGTCTGGTATATTAAATAATAGGTACATATAATCGTACTAGTTCTTGGTTTCTGTGGACAACATAAATCATTATTTTAGAGTACCTCAGAAAAATATTTCTTCCACACCTTTCTAAGCCCATGTGGCATAGGATGCTACTGCTAAACGTATTCTATAGGTGAATTTAATATCTTACTTTATTATGAATCATTAGTTTTTTTCACCCAGCTATGCTTTATCATGGATTTTATAATATTCCTGGACTCATATTTTCTTAATCTCCAGATTCCTGTATTTCATCAGTTATGAAAAAATTGTTATCTATTCTATATTTAGAATCTTCCCATTTCCACTCTCTGTTCTCTTGTTTTATCATATTGAATGTTTCAGGCTTCTTCTCTCCTTTCTTTTTTAATGTGACATTTTAAAATCTACTGTACTCAAGTATGCATTACGATTATGTGATAGTTAAAAATACATGTAAAACAAGTAAAATATATCTTATTATAGTATATTCTTGGACTTTTTCCAAATCTTTATTCCAGTTTACTAATTCTTAAGCTATATCTAAAATACTATTTCTCTCACCTGCTGTGCACTTTAATTTTCATAACAGCATTTTTCATTTCTGGAAATTGTATTCGGTCTTTAACATTGCTTTATTTTTTTCTCTGTTTTTTAATTGCATTATACATCTCTTTAATAAATTTTTTTTTTGAGAATGAATTCTAAGGAACAACGGAGGTTAAGAGTAGGCAATATTTATTGAGAGAGAAGTACAGCTCCTCAGAGGCACGAGGCATCCCAAGTGGGTTGCCCTGTCTTTAATAATTTTAAACAAGTTTATTTTATTGTTCATATATAATAATACCATTACCAAAAGTTCTTAGTAATATACATATTTGAAAATGAGATCTAATGTTTCCTAACTAATAAAGTTGTTTTTTTAAATAAAATATTCAGTGAATAAGATTTTATCTTTAGTGTTCTTTTCTGTGAGAATCCTTTCAGAATTGAGGACATATTTTGCATCTGTTTTGCACAGATGCTATGGGTTAATCAAAAGTTTGATAGCATTTTTATGTAAATAATAATGAGTATTCCTGGACCACATAGGTAGTATAAATGAGAGCCACTCAATACACTTGAGGGATTTCTCATTTGTTTTAGTTTTCCCAAGTGATCTCTATTTTTTTTCCAACAAGCTCTATTGTCAAGAGCGGCAAATTTCTTTGTTCTTGCTTCAAATGGGCTGATATTTTCTTTACCTTTCAAAGACCCTAGCCCTAGGTAGGCAGCTCAATTCAAACTCCTTGTCTTGAACAACTGGGAGAGAGGATCAAAGATGGCAGAACAGGTAAGCAGCAGAGTAAACAGTCTCTCTGAGAGAAACAGTTCAGATGCTGTAATACATCATAGAGAGGACAAGAAGGAAGGAAGTGGGTCCTCTGGACCCAGGAAGAATCTAAAATATGAATTGAAGCCCACAAAGAGGATAAAAAGAATTTTAAAAGAAGAAGAAGGTGGTGGCTGCCAGTGCCTTAGCCTGGAGCCGGACTCACCCTGCCAGAAGAGCTGCTGAGCCTAGAAACGCACAGTCGCGGTCCTGGTGGCAGCCACAGTCGACCCCAGAAGTCTCTGCAGAGAGGCACGGCGGTAAAGGAGAGTGGCGGACATGGAGATCTGTGCTGGCTGGTGGTTAGTGCTGGGGACTCCATCCCCCTATGGAAGAGAGTGATTGGCCGGGCGTCATCTTGGAGTTGGGCACGTTAGACCCGGGACCAAGACTCTTACCCACTTCTGCTGGCAGCACAGGTTGTGGGTGGACCCGCAGAAGTTGCTTGGACT
>RJWT010029678.1:0-14859 GCA_004365215.1 Cuniculus paca | reverse complement strand
AGAGAGCAAGTCTTTCTCATTACCACCAACACTGTTTGGCCAGTGGATGTCACCCTAGTGCTTCTGTAAGAGATACATTGTAGCATATTGTTCTCAGATTGTATATTTTAGAACAAAAACACTCTTTAAAAATTCACCCCTTGTGTTCACTAAAATAGGCAGAACTTTCCAAAGGTCAAGTTCTTTTTAAAGAGCCAAAGACTACTATGCTTAACAGGAGGAAGCTTCTTGAAGGGCTAAAGAAAACCAATTCAGCAAGTTCTGGTTTAAGCCAAGTGTGTCGTGGTTGTGATCTAATAACTAAAATTAGTTAAGTTAGAACAAAATTCAGGGCAAGGAAAACAAAAACATAATCATGTGGCTTTTCAATGTAAGTAAATATTCGCAGCTTACCAGCGCTGTCCTTTCATGAAATGTCTACATGAGCCTAGAGGAGTGGAGGGAGGGCTTATCTGTATTTCAGCAGATCCCTTTCCGGCAAAGCAATGGCTGTTTTGCTTAGAACAGCCTCCATTCATAACACACAAATGTCTTTGCTTTTGCAGTATCTTCCCTATCACCACCTTCGCAAAATGTATCTTTTAATGAGTTCCTAATGCACTGGTGCATTAAGGAAAAATAGATGAAGATGATCTTGAGGACTAGAAAGTTATTTAGTTTATTACTTTGTGGATTAAAGGGGAGGCAAAATCTTAGCAAATCTCAGGATTAAAGATCTTTAATCTTTATTACCAGTTATTTCAACAGGTAATCTCAGCAGGTAACTTTCACATCAAAAAGAAATAAAATGTTAAGCCCACAAATTACAACTGTGTTATTTGTCATCAATATCAGGCATAGTATTCATTACTATCAAATACTGCACCATATAGATGATATTTTAAAGACAGATGCTTTATCAGTGGAATCTCAGTAGAAAAACCATATTAGGATATATCCAAATAGGTCTTAAAAGTCTTAAAGACAACAGAGTGGAGAATAACTGGATTCCCCTCTCTAGAAAACTGATGGAGAACCATATGCATAATTTTGACATCAACAGTTCGATTTCTCCATGTGACACCTCAGCCAGGTGTGGGTAAGAATCACCTTCATCCTCAGTTCTCCCCTCTGTCCTGTGGATGTTCTGCCACACATCATCCCCCTTGTGGCAAGATCTGCTTGGATCTCATAGTCCTCACCCTGGGTACCATGGCCCTTGCTCATGCTCTAGTTCCAAGGTCACCTGAAAATGCACTTAATTCATCTGAGGTAGTTCACAACAGAATTTAATACCCATTCTATTTCTCTAATAGAATGAGAGATTCTTTAGTTAAATATATGGAAAAGGATGATGAAAATTTGGGAAAAGATTGTTTTCATTTTACGTTTGAAGAATTTGTACTTTTCATATTATAAGCATTTGTTGAGTACATCCTTTATGTCCACAGTAAGCCCAAAATTCATGGGAAAACAAAACCTACATGGACCAATGGCACAAATTTGTATTCCCCTAGGAATGAGCTCCTAGAAGGCTCTTCCTCCCTCCTCTGTGTTCCAAAATCCCCACTATGTTGCTAATCACTTTTAACCACAGGATTTCCCTACTCACTGGCACTTTTGTGTGTTTTGAGGCATTTAAAATTTTCTGGCCTTGGTCTCTCTGATATAGAGGGAAGGATTTTAACGTCTACTCTGTATGTGTTGGACTATTTTTTAAAGGGGAGAATAAATTGGATGGATGGTGGAGGATGACATTGAGCTTGGGAGAGTTACCACATTGCTACTATCCATTTCACTGTGTGCCTAGTTACCTTGAATGTAGGAGCTGCGTGCATAAATCAATCATATTTTTTTGAGAGGAATAATATTTTTCTAAAACTTTTGGTGATTTTTTCAAAAGCTAAAGTCGAAAATCAGGTAAACGTCCCCAAAGAATCTATTGCTATTAGTCTGTCAGTATATTGCAATGAGCAAAGTGAAGCAATAATAATATATATATATAATTACATACTAATTGTATGTAAGTAATAATAATAGATAACACTACTGAGTGCCTATTATGTGCTAGGCTCTATTTTAAGTGCTTTTCTGGAATTAGCTGATTTAATCTTAACAGTAACCTTAGCAGGTGATTAATCTCAATATTCCCATGTTAGAGATGATGAATTTACTTAGCTGAGAGAACAGTAAGCCAGAGATTCCTGAGAAATGTGGGAAACCTGCTGTGATCCAGCTGGGTCTGTTACCCCAGTGAGCCCATCCCACACCCAGGTCTCCCTCCATAGGTAATCAGAAGAAAGAGCCCTAAGAGGAGAGCCAGGGCTCAGATTTGACGCCCTGCCTGGAAACTCTTGCTGCTCCTACTAGCAATGCTGAACTAGAAAAATAGGTAAAACATAAGAAACAGAAAAAAGAATCAGGGCTTTCTGTGACCAGGACTTGAGGGCAGAAAAGGGAGAAAACTGCCTTCACCAAGTATTTGAGGCAGGCTGTCTCCTGTGCCTGTGCTGACCCAGGAAGCTCAGACTTTCCCAGTGGACAACGCTCTCTGGTAGGAACAGAGCCCAGGTAATTCATCCTCTGAAAGTTGCTAGAAGGTGGCGGGAAGCATGCAGAATGAAAGGGCAGTAGTCCTTGTGTTCATGTTTTATTGCATGCCTCTCAGCAGCTGCGTTAGAAGTGCCTCCCCCCATACATATCCTCTGCAGTCATGAAGCATTTCTGTATATGCAGGCCCGACTTCCAACTCCAGCTCTTTACTTCAGGACTGTTGGTGCCACCTGGAGCCAACTCAGCCTGCACACAGGGTAGGTTGAAAGGGTCAGAGAATTAATGCAGAGTGGGGTGTCACTAGGTAAATATCTCATCCTCCTAGCCACTTGATCAGATAACCCTCAACTGCATGTTTTATGCTAGTTCTGAGTGCCCCAGAAGGATTTTACTAACTTTTGGGTGAGTCTTTTTTTTTTCTTTTGGTCTTTTTGAGACAGGGTTTACCATGCAGTTCAGGCTGACCTTGAACTCACTTTGTAACCCCAGCTGGCCTCAAACTCACAGTGATCCTCCTGCCTCAGCCTCCTTGAGTGCTGAGATTACAGGTGTGCACCACCACACCTGGCCCTCTTGCTTTTAATAGTTGCCATCCCTCCCCTTCTCAGTCTTCTAAGATTACCTCCTATGTTAGATGCCCCCAAGCCCATCCCCAGTTTTAGTGGCTCACTAGGAGAATTCAAGCAATTTGACATATGGTTATCATGGCTATGATTTATTGCAGTTAAAGGATACAAATCAAAACCAGCAAAAGTAGAAGATACAAGGAGCAAAGTTTAGAGGAAACTCTGAAAGTCTAACATTCTGAAGGAATCGTCTCTCATTGGAATCAAACAGGATCTGTGTGTTATGATTACAGTCTAAAGTGGCCTCCAAAGCCTCCTCTGTTTGGGAGATGATCAGATTATGGGGCTTGTTTTTAGGAGGTAGGACCTGGTCAGAAGAGGTAGGTCATTCAGGGTGTGACCTGGAAGGACATATCTTCTTTCCCAGCTCCTCCCTGGTCTCTCTGCTTCCTGTCTACCATGAGGTGAGGAGTTTCCTCTACCTGGTCCCTTCCACATACCACTATGCAAGGGCTGAAACTTCTAAAACATGAGCCTCAATAAATTTCTCCTCCTTCCAATTGTGGGTGTTGGGTATTGTGTTCCAATGATGAAAAACTAAGATAACGTGCTTAATCCCCTGGTGACAAGTTGTGACACCATACATGAAATGTTGTCTACTATGAATGCTCACAAAGACTCATTTCACCAAGATTTTATTGGGAGCTGACTGCATCCTTTGCCTAACAGCTCCCTACGATCACACAGCCAGAGGAAAACAAATATGCAGTATAACCCACATTGTGTGCATAGAGTTTGTGCATACTGAGCTCCCGAGCTGTGTTTATAAAGAAGCGCATACTCTCAGATACCATCTAAAGCAAGCCCCACAAGCAGGGCTAAGGAAAGTTGTCTCAGGCCTGCTGTGCTAATTCTTTGCTCTACACCCCCAAATAAACTTCTTGTCCTCAAGTCCTTATCTCAGTGTTCACTTAACCACAAAATAAAACCAGAGCACATCCCTCTTATGAGATTACTGGCCAGGAGTCTTCTATAGACTCAACATGTTGAATTTTGAAAGTTCTTAACAGTGTCATCCTTTTTAAACCATGCATTGTGTTCATTTACAAAGGATTATACAAACAAATAAGAACCAAGAATGTGGTATAGTAGCTAGACTGTTTCTTGGAGTTAAGAGCTTAATTTCTGGTTTTTGTGAGCCAGAACTGGGCCATATCAGTGGATTTCATTTCATGACTACCAAGAAACTTTTGTTAATTTCCTGTCTACAGGAACTCCACTTTTTTATCTAACATTTATAATCAGTTTCATTGAGGAATAATTTATATTCAGTAAAATTTATCCTTTGTCATTGTAAGGATCAATAACTTATGACAAATATATGCCACTATGTAACCACCACCTCAATTAAGACAGTAAATACATGTAACTAAAAAAGTTTCCTTCAATGTCCCATTGCAGTCAATCTCTTTCCCCTACTTCCAGCCCCAGGCACCTTCTAACCAGTTTTCCTTCATTATACTTTTGCCTTTTCTAGATTTTCCTATAAGCGAGTTCACAGAGTATGTAGTCTTCTATGTTTGTCTTCTTTTACTTAGCATAATCATTTGAGATTCATTCATATTATTGTGTGCAACGAAGTTTATTCATTTTGAAACTGCTCAAAAGCTATACACAGTGGCCTTACCATTTGCATTCCTGCCAGAAATGTATGTGACATCAGTTGCTGCATGTCCTCATCAACGCTACGTATTTTGGTTTCTTTAAAAATTTTGGTTATTTCAGTGGGTATATTGTAGAGCTCATGCATGTTTACTTTGTATTTCCTTGATGACTAATGATGTTTATTGAACAACTTTTCATGTGTTTGCCATTCATATACCTTCTTTGTTGAAGTGTCTGTTCAAAGCTTTTGCCTATTTTTAAAAATTTGGCATTATGTTTCTCACACTGAGTTGTAACTGTTCTTTATACATGTGCAATGTAAGTCTTTTTATGAAATTCTATTTTTGCAGAAATGTAGCTTTATTGATACATAATTAATGCACCAGACAGTTCAACTATTTAAAGTGTGTGAGTCATTGGATTTTAGTATATTCGTAGAGTTGTGGGACCGTCATTAAGTATTTCAGAACGCCTTGGTATCATGAAAGAAACCCTGTACCCATTATCCCCCTTTTATTCCCTCTTAGTCTCCCCACTCCCAGCTCAGGGTAATCACTAATTTATTTTCTGCTTCTGTACATTGTCTATCTGTAACATTTCATACAAGGAGAATCATACAATATGTAGTATAGTGCAACTAGCTCTTTTCCTTAGTATGTTTTCAAGTTTCATCAGTGTTACTGACAAATAATACCCCACTGCATGAATATACATTTTATTTATTCTCACCTGTTGATTATTTTTACTTTTTGGCTATTTTGAATAAGGCTGCAATGAAATTTGTATACAAGTTTTATATGGACATATGTTTCTAACTTTCTAACTAATAAGGTTTCCAATTTCTACTCATTCTTACCAACTTTTGCTATTGTGTGTGTGTGTGCCAGTGCGCGCACGCAGGTGTGCACAAGAGCACGCATGCATGCTAAGGATTGAACCCAGGGTTTTAAGCATATCATCTACCACTGAACTACACTCCTAGCCCTTGTTTTGTTTTGTTTTGTTTTGTTTTGTTTTGTTTACTATAGCCAGACTATTTGGGGTGAAGTGATATGTCGTGATTTTTTATTCAAATTTTCCTATTTTTAGTATATGTGATGCCAAAACTAGCACTATTATCCTAATAGTTAATGACATTGAGCATCTTTTGTGTGCTTTTAGACATTGTATATCTTCTTTGGAAAACTATTTGTTTAGATCCTTTGCTCAAATTATATTAGACTGTCCTTTTAATATTGAGATTTAAGAGTTTTTTATATATGCTCGATACTGATCTTTTATCAAAGACTTATGATCTGCAAGTATTTTCTCCAATTCTGTAGGTTTTTATTGTGTTTATAGCACAAAATCTTTAAATTTTGATGAAGTCTAAATTGTCAATTTGTCTCTAGTTACCTTTATTTTTCATGTCAATTATTTACCCTCCTAGTATTTTCTTCTGTGGGTTTTATCATTTTACCTCTTACTTTTAAGTATTTAATCCATTGTAAGTCAATTTTTGTGCATGATGTAAGAAAAGAGTTTGACTTAATTTTTTGCATAGAGATGTGCAGTCTATCTAGCACTGTTTGTTGGAAGGTCTATTTTCCCATGTTGAACTGGCTAGGTACTCTCATCAAAAATCAATCAACTGTGAAAGTTAGGGTTTATTTTTTGATTCTCCATTGTATTCCACAAATGTTTCTAGCCTTTTACCAACACTACATTATCTTTAGAAGAATTTCTATACCAGAAAATATGAGCCTTCCAATGTGATTCTTTTTCAAGTTTGTTTTAGCTATTATTGGTCTGCTGCATTTACATATGAACTTAGGGTCTATTTTTTGGTAATATTTCTTTTTAGGCCAACTGGAGTTTTGGATAGTGACTACATTAATCTGTAGATCAATTTGAAGAATACTGCTATTTTTAGCACTTTACATCTTCTGAACCATGGTCATTTATTTATGTTATATTTAATTTCTTTCAACAATGTTTATATTATTTTGTTGGCAAATCTTATAGTTTTGTTAAATTTATGTCTAAGTATTCTAAGTGCTGTAGGGCAAACTGTTTTCTTAATTTCATTTTCAGATTGTTTATTACTAGCGTGTGAAAATACAATCAATTTTTTAAGAATTAATCTTATATACTGCAACCTTGATGAACTCATTTGCTAGTTCTAAGAGCTTCATAGTTAGATTTCTTAGGATTTTCCATATACAAGATCACATCATATGCAAATACAGAGAATTTGTACTTTTTCCTTTGTAATCCAAATGCCTTTTATTTCTTTTTCGTGCCTAATTTCCCTAGAACCTCCAGTACAATATTGAATAAAATTAGCAAGAGCAAATATCAATATCTTCTGTTATCATTAAGTATAATGCCATAGGTTTTTGGTAGGTGACCTTTATCATATTGAGAATTTCCTTCTTTTCCTAGTTGTTGAGTTTGTTTTTTATCATTAAAGAATGTTGAATATTGCCAAATGCTTTTCCTGTATATATAGAGATGACCCTGTGATTTTCATTTTATTCTATTAATATATTATACTAGTTGAGTCTCATAAATTAAATTGACTTCACAGTCCTAGAAAAAAAACCCACTTGTATGTGGTGCATAATAATTTTAATACATTTCTTGGTTTACCAGGATTTTGATAAGTATTTTGCCTCTCATGTTCATAAGCTAAGCTGGTTCATAAGTTTTCTTTTCCTGTGTTGTCTTTGTGTGGTTTTGGTATTTGAGTAAGTCTTACTTCATAGAATGTGTTGGAAAATATCCTACCCTCTTTTATTTTTTGAAGACTTTGTGAAGGACTTGTATTAACTTGTCAAATGTTTGACGGAATTCACCATCAAGTCACTGGGCCTGAGCATTCTTTTGTGAGAAGTTTGAAAACTACTAATTCACTCTTTCTATCTATTATAGATCTACTCAAATTTTCTCTGTCTTCTTGAATGAATTTCAGTAGTACGTTTTTCTAGAAATGTGTCAATTTTATCTAAATTACTAATGTTTTGACATACAATATTTTTTTCCTGGTACCAGAAATCTAACTCAGGACTTTTTGCTTGCCAGGCAGGCACTGTGCCACTGAGCTATATCCCCTTCCCTGGCATACAATTTTTGTAATCTTTTTTTAATGCATTTTATTCAAGAATAAAAAGAAAGAAATGTAATCCTTTTTATTGTATAAAGTTGATAATGTCACTTGATTCATTCTTGATTCTAATAACTTTAATCTGGTTTTTTTCTTTGTCAGTGTTGTAGAGGGTTGTCAGTACTGTTCAAAGAATAAATGTTTGGTTTTGTAGATTTTCTCTATTATTTTTATGTTCTCTGTGCCATTTATTTCAACTCTATTATTATTTCTTCTCTCTTCTTGCTTTGAGTTTACTTTCCTCTTTTCCAGATCCCTGAGGTACAAAATTAAATTATTCAATTTGACATTTTCCTTCTTTTTAAATACATTTAAAGCTATAAACTTCCCTTAAAATGCTGCTGTAGTTGTACCACCAGAATTTTTGCTGTACTTTGTTTTCATTAATTTCAAAATATTTTATCATTTTCCTTCTGGAATTTTTTCTTTAATTCATTAGTTACCTAGGAATGTATTATTTAATTTTCACCCTAGTGAATTTTCAAAATTTAATTTTGTTCTTGATTTTTAATTTTAATACATTGTAGTAAAAAAAAGTATTTTTTATTACCAAAATCATTTTAAATCTCTTGAGACTTTTTTTTTTTGTACCAGGGATTGAACTCATGACCTTGTACCTTGTACTTTGCTAGGCAGGCGCTTGTGCCACTGAGCTAAATCTCCAGCCCTCTTGAGGCTTTTTTTATGGCCTAACATATGATCTGTTCTGAATAATGTTCTATATGGGCTTGAGTAGAACATGATTCTTGTTATTGTTGGATGAAATGTTCTATAGATATTTGTTAAGAATAGTTTATATCATTGTTCAAGTCTTTTGAATATGCTATGATGTGAATATTTGTGTTCCTCAAAATTATATTGGAATCCTAATGCCCAAGGTGATATTATTTCAAGGTAGAGCCCTTGGAGGTGATATTTATTAGCACCTTTATAAAAGAGACCACAGAGAGATAGCTAGCCTCTTCTATTATGAGAAGACATAGCTAGAAAATACCATCTATGAACCAGGAAACAGGTCCTCAGCAGGCATTGAACCTTCCAATGTGTCAGTCTTGGACTTCTCACCCTCCAGGACTGTGAGAAATAAATTACTGCTGTTTATAAATTACACAGTAGAATCTGGGCGTGGTGGTGCATGCCGGTATTCCCAGCCCTTAGGAAGATGAGGAATGAAGATTGCTGTGAGTCCAAAGCCAGTCTGAGTTGCATAATCAGGTCAAGGCCAACTTAAACTGCAAAGTGAGACTCTGTCTCAAAAAAATAAGATAAAATAAAAATAAACTACCCAGTCAATAGTATTTTGTTATATAGCAGCATAAAAGGACTAATAACGATATCCTTGTTGGTTTCTGGCTAGTTCTTTTATACATTATTGAAAATAGGATACTAAAATCTTTAATTATAATTTTTGAATTGCCCATTTCTTCTTTCTGTTCTGTCAGTGGCACACATCATCATTCCAGAAGTCTCATCTTCCATCTTTCGAAGAGTGTAAGTTTTCATTGATAGTCTAATTAATCTATCATTTTTATGGTTTCTAATTTTTGTATCTAATCTAAGACATTTTACATTAAATTCAAAGTAAAATACACATGGGATGAATATAAAATTATTAAGATGAAATCAGTCCTCTATCCTTTTTGCACAGTTCTGAATAAGGACCAAATAACACTGCAGAATCACAGTGTCATGAAAACCTGGGAGCAGAAAGCCAAAACCGTTACTGGGATACACTTCTGCCACATGTCACCATTTAATATACCTGAGTCTTGATATATACAGCTGTAAAATAGAATTAAGTTTATGCATTCATTTCTCATTACAAAATATTCCCCAAATTTAGTGGTTTTACATAATAATCAATTGAGCCTATGTAAAGGAAAACCTGCAATTGGGGAAGCTTTTGTGCAAATATAAGGGATTATTATAATGCTGGCTTTCCACGTGCCAGTCACTACCACCTACTAACTTGAAAAGCAGCAAAATAATGTATAATGCACTAATGGCACAATTCTGAACAGTTTATCCCCTGCAGATATCTAACCATCAATGTCTCATGTGTATCCCCAGATGAAATTTCAACTAGAGAAAGAACCAAACATAAATCTTCTCACCTTACTCCAGGTGAGGAATCTGTGGCAGCCTCACCCTCTTAGGGAAAAAAGGAAGAAAAATATGTCAAAGGAAAATTTACTTATGAGGAACAGAGGTGAGGAAAAAGGTAGCTCTTTCATTCCTTCCCCCAAAAGAACTCTTATCCCATCTAGTTCAAGGATGACCCAGAATCTAATCTGGCCCTGCCACTTACTTCTGCGTCACCTTGAACAAATCAACCTCACTTTCCTGGCTTTAATTTTCTTATTTGAGGCAGGCATGGTGGTGTAGACAGTAACACTGGCACTCAGGGAGTCTGAGACAGAAGGATTGAAAACTAAAGTCCATTGTGAGCAAATTAGCAAGACACTGTATCAAAATTTAAAAAATTAAAAATGGACTGGCAGGTAGTTCAGTACAAAGAGCCTAGGTTCAATCCCTGGTGTCACAAACAAAAAAATTCTTATTTGTAAAATGAAAGAGTGTCTGTGATTTCTTCTAGTTTCGAAATTTTATAACCCAAAGGCAGTAATTGCATATTAGTAAAATAGTTGTGCATGCAATCTCTATTTAGTGTATATATTTACAGGTATATATTTAGCTTGTTTAATTTAATTTCAAGATGTATACAAGTACCAACAGAACTAGCACCTTATAGTCATGACCAAACACATACATACAAAAAATTTTAAAGAATAAAATTTACAAATTAATAAGAACTATTTTAAACATCTTAATTGAAATGGTCCGTACATCATTATCAATATCTCAAACCACAATATACTTTTATATACACTTCTTTATAAAAACAGTGATTTTAAATTCATTTAAGATTATTATTATTTTTTTTTGGTATCGGGAATCGAACTCACAACCTTCATGCTTACCAGGCAAGTGCTTGAGCCGCTGAGCTAAATCCCCAGCCCCAAGATTATTATTCTTAATAAAGTTTCTATGTATTGGGTTTGTTCAGTTCGTGGATTTTGTTCATTGTTTCTTTCTTTTTCTATCTTTTCCTAATGCTATCTATCCACCCACTTTCTCATTCGTATGTCCCTACAAATATTATTTAGCTGATAATATTTTCCTGTATCTAAGGCACAGAAGTCAGAGAGATGAAAGTCAATCCGATAGGCTAAGGTATTACTCTAAATGGATTTAGGTACAGAAAAAAATTTACACTGCGGGCCTAAGCTGCTGTCCTCAAAAGTAGCTGCCTGCAAGGCCAGCCTTTGGCCTCTGAGAGCACAGATTTTAGGAGGTTTACCACGATTCGCTAATAAAAGCGGCCTGTTGTGCCTAAACCCTTTGCACAAAGAATCATCTTCATGCTGAACACCTGCTTTCCTTCTAGAAGCCTGCGATTTGGATATGCACTAGACAGAGAGTGTTATGTGATAGTCTCCAGGAAAAATCTTGAGCACACATTTCTAATGAGCTTCTCTGGGTGGTAACATTTCACACATGTTGTTATCACTACATGCTGCTGGGGATGTTAAAGAGGCCCCTTGTGACTCCACTGGGAGAGGACTCTTAGAAGGTTGGGCTTTATTTTCTCCAGACTTCAGCCTATGCACATTTTCTTTCAGATGATTTTGCTGTGTGTTCTTTCTCTATAACAAGTCATAATCATAAGTAACCCATGCAGAGTCCGGTGAATTGTCCTAGAAAATCCTTTGTGGGGGGCACTTGAGACCTTGCAGTACAGCCTGCTAACACTCTGCTGAAATAAACTTACCCCAAACTGCAGACCTCCCTCTATTGAGGTTTTTGTCAACTCTCAGTTTATGAAATGAAAAATAAACTCACAAGCAATATCTTAAGAACAATGGCAAGAAATACATTGCTAGTCTTCAGGAGGGGAATACAAATTGGTGTCATTGATCCATGCAGATTTTGTTTTTCCATGAATTTTGGGCTCACAGAGGATGGACTCAATAAATGCTTATAATATGAAAAGTACAAATTCTGCAAACATAAAATGAAAACAATCCTTTCCCAAAGTTTCATCATTCTTTTCCAAATATTTAACTAAAGTACCTCTTATATTACCATTAGGGAAATAGAGTAGTTGTTAAATTATGTTATCAACTACCTCAGATGAATTAAATGCATTTTTGTACAAACTTGCTCTAACATTATCTAATAATAGACATTTTTCACTCATTAAGAACTCATAATTATAAATAATGTACTCCTGTTGTGAAATCACTTTAAAGTTAGGCTCCGTTCTTTTGGTTTGTGTTGAAGTAATTTTTAAACTAGTTGAATCATGTTACCATAGTTTTAACTACCCTGTTGAAGCAAGCATGAGACAATCCACACAAAGCTAAACAGACCTCAAGGGAATTATGCTAAGTGTGTCCAAAAGTCAAGCTCAAAATGTTACCAACTGTATGATTCCATTTATATAACATTCTTGAAATAACTAAATTATACAGATGGAAAACAGATTAGGGTTTCACCAGGATTGGGGGTTGTGGGTGGGGGTTGTGGGTGGATGAAAAAATGAAAATAAGCAGAATATGATTATTAATCAAGAACGTACAAAGATGAAATCCTATATATCATTTATCTTTAAAATATTTATCACATATAGTAGATCTTCTTCATTTTGAACCACATACAGTTTTCACCTTGGTGGTGACCTTGCTGAGTGGGAAACATAATATCTTTAATACATGAGTTAAATCTAAGATGATGTTCAAATGAACTGCAGGTAACTGTTTATGTCAATAATAAATACAGTAGATTACTTTTAAAACCCATATTTTGGACTTTTTATTACAGATGCAATTGCTGGCTTACCATAAATCAATGTGCTTAAAGTGCCATATGATGTCAAATGTTTGGCTTAACAGCATAAAATTGAGCAGAAACTGTAAAACATGTTTTATAGGTGCTATAAAACCCTAGGGCTGGAGGTCCTGCTTTTTTGCATTACTCTGCTCCATCAAGTCCATTGGAAATTCTAGATAGCCGATACACTTGGGAATCAAAAATTGGCTTTCACTTTTATTCACTTCAGATATGACCTCTAGGGACAGCAACCTCTGTTTCCTAACATGAAGAAAGCATAAGACGAGGAGACCGCAAATTAACACTCTTTATGCCCTTAATGATCCTCTTTAATTCATACTTGTCCTGCTGCACATCTCCCACCCCAAACCCAGGTGAGTCCCTTCAGCATCTGGAAACAGCTAATGGATTTAGAGAAAGCATACGCATTGCTTATCTTAAAATGCATGTTTTCCTTGAGTGGTAGACATTCATTCCATGGGCAAATTGAGCTACTCTTTCGCTGTGTTCAGCTCTGATCTGTGGTTCAACAATGAGCAAGACAGCATGGAGGCAGTGAGGATGTGAGGATGGAGAGGCAGATGGCGAGGAAGGCACTTTAGGACATCAGACAGGAGAATGAGGAGAGAAAAAGGAAAGAGTCAAAATTGCTACTCAAGTTCTTGGCTTGGCAACCAGGTAATGGCGCTACCGGAGATGGAATACAGGGAAGAGCTGAGAACAGGGGATAGTGAGGAAGAGAAATACACTTGAGAACCTATGTGTCACCCAAGTGGTGAAAAGGTCTATTACACACCCCTCAGACAGATTGTACCCTTCTCTTAGAAGACAAAACCAATAACTGTGGCTATAAATAGCATGTTTCTGTCCCCGCGAGCCATCAGAGCGAACAAAGACTTCTTGCCCCAGAGTGCAAAACCAGGTCCTTGTCTCAGTGGCCTCTTTAGTTCACTGCACTTGGCATCACCAGCTCCAGGTTCTACCTTGACTACTCCACACTCCTACAAGCCCAGAAACACAAGAGAGATGCACTGAGAGAAGAATTGAGATTTGTTGATGAGTATAGAGTACTTCTGAGAAAGGACACAGTGATGTTTAGAGTTGAGATCTAATTTGTTTCTTTGGTGATTGTGGTGGATTAAAAACTGGTGGCCAATTTAAACACCAGTTGAACACTATCAGCGTGGTGCTTAGTGTAGATTGTTCACCTGAGAAAAGTCGCTAGCATAAAAAGGAGACATGGAGAGGAAGAGCAGCATTGTGTGTTCTTCTTTGTGGTGTTGTTGTTTGGAGCTGTTGGTTCTTTGGATTTGTTGGTTCTCCTGGAGGAATTGGTCATGTTGGCTTCCCTGCTTTGAACTCGGTTGTTATCACTGGAGGAGCTCGGGACCTTGTCACTGAGAATGGCTTCTGTTCACTTTGGGGGGGGGCTCTGGTCCTTACTTTGAGCACTGCTTCCTGGCTCTGGAGGGGAAGATGTATGCTGTTCAATCCCCAGGAGAAGTTTGATATGCTGGCTTCCTGATATGAACTCAGCTGTTCTCATCATCAGAGGAGCTCAAGACCTTGTTGTTACTGAGGATAGCTTGTGGTACTTCTCAGGGAAGCCCTGGTCCTTTCTTTGAGGATCGCTTCGTGGCTCCAGTGCAGAACCTTCAGTCTACTGGCACAGATCCTTCACCCCACTGGCATAGACTTTCTATCTTCCACTACTGACTTTTGGGCCTTCCCAGCGCACATCCATGAAATAGACTTGCATGAGTCATTGTCATGGGCTCTAAGACTTCAGCTGGACTCATGGGAGGCATTGTCATGGGCACTAGGTATTCAGTGAAACTCATGCAGGATATTGTCATGGGATCCAGACCTTCAGCTGGATTCTCTAGGTCTTTGGTGTGTAGACAGATTTCCTGCACTTCTTGCATTTGACTCTAGGTGACTAGTGTAAAGCACTACTATAAATTATGTGTTCTGTATGTAATTGTTCTCCTTGCAACCCCTGACTACCACAGTGATTACAGAAGGAAATTTTGTTATAAACAATAACATTTATTGGCA
>RJWT010029677.1:0-14855 GCA_004365215.1 Cuniculus paca | reverse complement strand
AGGACAGTAATCCCACTCTACAAGAACAGATCCCTCAAGACCTGATTACCTCTCAATGGCTCTACCTCCTAATACCATCACATCAGGGCTTAGGATTTCAACATAAGCATTTTGTGGGAGATATAAACATTTAAACCATAACAAGATAGGTCCCTTCATATATCATTGTGAGAAAGGTAAGTTAAGGGTTTAGCTAATCTTAAACTGTTTGGGAAACACATGCAAAAACTGAAAACATCAATTATTAGCAAACATCAAAGCAGAACAATCCAAACTAATAATTAAATTAACCCAGATATACATGTAACAAAACTCTCATTTACCACACTACGTGTTATTGAAAATACATTGTCTGCAGTCATCAAGAGATCTTAGGTTGAAAGGTAAGGGCAAGTATCAAGGCAGTAGTTTACACTGCTTACTAGAGTATTCAAAAATGATAACATATGCCCCATTAAAGTACAGATAGGTTTTCTATTATGGACTTTCACTATTTCTGGGGAAGAAATGTATACTCAGAAAGACAAAATCTTTCTTGTCAACCCTCAGGAGCCTCTAATTTCTAATGTTTTGTTTTGTTCCAGATGACACTTTGTTCCTAGGGAAACATATTAATTCTCTTGCAATTCTGGCCCACTTATTTTTGCTTCGCTAGCTATCTGAACAAACAGGATAAAAATGTAAGCTTATAAAATCAGATGTTTCCTACACAAAAAAGGCATTAAATAAAGTGCCTGTCAAGTACCTGAAAGTTATAGCCACATTCTAGCCCAACAAGTACCCTTGTTATTTGGCTGTGCTCAGTTCACGTGTGTGCCTTGGGACTTTACACTCACTAGTCCCTCTGCAGGACCATCCCTCCTCTGAGATTTTAACTGCTTCTTTCCTCCCATCATTCATGCCATCACTCAACTGTCACCTCTTTACTGCAAGTTTTCTTGATTAGTATCCATCCCATTTCATTGTCTCCATAGCACATAACTACTTGAAATTAATCTTGTTTATGATTTATTTACTTGTGTATTCATAAACTAAGGCCTCACCTATTTTATGTATACTATATTCATCATACCTACAACAGTGCCTATAATATGGATGTTCAGAGCTGGGTGTGGTAATGCAATCCTACCACACAAGAGGCTGAGGCTGGAGGACTGCCCAAGTTTGAGGCCATCCTGGGCTACATAGTGAGTTCAAAGAACTACCCAACAAGATCCCATCTCAAAAAGCAAAACCAAACAAAACAAAAATTATTAATATAGATGTTCAGTAATTATGTTTAGTGAATGAACAAATGAATCAATTAACCAGAAGTCAAATCAACTTTGTTTATCAAATCTTACCTCGTTGTCCTATAGGGAAGAACACCAGAGACAGATTAGCCTAATTTCAGGAAAGTATTTAACAAAGCTAAAAATAATAACTATATAAATTTGACAGAAATAGCAATCGCATGACAGTTCTCTAGATTGCTTACAGGTCAAACCCCTTGTACAAACAGAGTGCTAAACAATGGAGGAGGGGTTGTCTCTGCAGGTACTCAGGTCCTGACTGACCCTACATGGCTTTCAAATACTTGGAGGTGATTGAAAAACTGCACAAAGTAAGGACAGCATACAGGCTGGATAATAGAATCAGGTATCAAAAAGATGCCCACAGGTTGAAAGGCAGGCTCAACCAAATAAGGTTATTTAACAGAGATCACCCTGAAGCCTGATATGTTAATTTTTTAAACTTTTTTTTTAATTTTAGAAAGCAAAACAGAACAAAGAAACTGAAAGAGCAATAAGATCCAAAATGCACAATAGTTATTGCAGTAATGAAAGGAAAAGAAAGGGCTTATGTGTTAATTTAAAGTCTCAAGAGTAGCAAGAGGGAGTTCAGGACACCTGGCATAACAGAGGCTGCACCTGTAAAAAGCAGTCCAGCATTTTTTTCCCTTCAAGCTCCCTAGAGGCCAAACACATGGCCTGGCTACCAAAGAAGCTCTACAAGAATGTGAAACATGCTCAGGGAGGACGAACCAGCGCTGCAAAGTCCCTAAAAACAAAGCATTTCATCTGGTAGCAGTTTCTGAGTCCTTCTGTGATGTGATGTGATGTGATGTGCATTACACACAGGCATAGGAGACCAGGGGTCCAGTGCAGGAAGAGTGCAGTTACCACGATGGACAGGGAAGAAGATGGCAGAGGAGCAAACTAAGTCACAAGTTTAGAGGTGTTTGGTTCACACAGAATGGCTGGGAACAGTTCTCTAGAAAAGAAGACTCCGGGAGACAGATGATCTAACTCTGAGGATATGATGAAAAGAGAGTGACATCAAAAGCTTGGCACAACGCCAGGAAGATAGCAAGTCAAAGGAATAATGTTGGGTAATACTACCATTATAATCAATGATTGTTGTTATGGTTACTACTAAGAATGAATTCTTGCTAGCTCTTCCTCAGAATTCCAATTAATTACATGTGGGGGGAATGATGGAAACACAGAAGTCACAAATAGATTAGCATGATAATTGTTACAAACAAGATTCGTCCACAGATGCTAACATTAGTGCGCCAAAGATGATGACAAGTAAGATATTTTCAGAGTCTCAAAACATCTCCACATGAGATGCTTACCACAAAAGGAAAACAGTAATGTTATTGGGGATTGGCTGACCCCCACCCTGACCAAGAAATCTATCACCACTGATCTTAGCACCATTCCCAGTGATAAGGCATCAACATCACCTACATCTCTATATGATAAACTGGAAAGAGCATGTCATTTTTGTGGAAATGTGCCAAAAATACAGTTCCAATCTAATCATAAGAAAATCCCAGAAAACCTTAACTGAAGGACAGCGCGCAAAACAGCTGGCCAGCAGACTTCCAAAGTGTCAATGTCAGGGAAGACAAGGAAAAACTACAGAATGGAAGAGAGACTTAGTGCTGAGTGGGGACCTAAGTGGGATGCTGCAACAGACAAATAAAATATTTTTTAAAAATAAGTAAATTAATTAAAAAAGGACACTAGTAGGAAAAACTGGCAAAATTTGATGTTAATTTCCTGGGTTTTATCATTGTTCTATGGTATGCCTAACATTAAACTCATGGTATGTCTGACATTGACCCTGGGTGCAAGATATTTGAGAACTGTTAAATTTTGTTCCTTAAATCTAAAAATATTTCAAAATACAACATTTAAATAACGCACCTGAGTCAAGGGCCAGAGATTCTGACAGGAGATAAAGGGCATGAGGACAGGTTGATTTAGGCATCAACTGTGATCACCAGGGTTCTCAGGCCAAACTATGTCAGTAGGAACATTGAATGAATAACAGAATGTACAGACCCCAGACTAGAAAACCAGAAACATGGCTCTAACCAGAAAAAAATGTGAAAATTGCTCTCTGAGTTGAAGTGAACTGTTACTGCTCTCAGGGTATAGCTGCAACTGTTCTTGCTGACTCTGTTCTACTGTCAAGAGCAAATAATCAACACACCATTTTGTAATGTGCAGGTCCTGGGTTCTGGGGTGCAGTGTGCAGCCTTCTCCTGCCATGCTTTTTCAAGTCCCGACACACCCCTCCCATTTTCAAATAAACATTTTAAAACATAGTTTTAGATTTAAGAAAACTTAACAAGGCTACCACCAGGAATTACAATTTATCCCACACCCAGTTTCCCCAATTATTTCCCTTGACTCAGGGGCATCACATATTAGCACAGTACATTTGCCACACCGTTCTTTAATGAGTCAATGTAAATATAGTATGATCCACTGAGGCCCGTACTTTTCACAGATTCCCTAATCCCAGGATCCCATCACAGGTGCCACAGAACATTCACTATTCATTTCCTCGGGATCCTCTTGGTTCTGACAGTTCCTTAGACTTGTCTTGTTTTTGACAACCTTGAGAGTTTTGAGGAGTACTGATCAGGCATTTTGTCAGGCATTTTGTGGGAAGAACCTCAGTTGGGATTTTCCTCATGTTCTGCTCATAATTAATGAGTTAATTATGGAATTCATGAGTACTTATTTCACAATTTGAGTTAAAACCAAGAGGTGGGGGGAGGGGGTGGGAAGAGAGTATAAAGAGAATTAAGGTGTGTTCTGTACATTACTAGCTCGCCAGGATGAAAGTAATCATCAACACTGCATACATGTACCAATAAAAACAAAAACTTTTAGGGCCAGGGATTTAGCTCAGTGGCATAAGAGCCTGTCTGGCAAGCATAAGGTCGTGAGTTCAATCTCCGGTACCAAAAAAACCCACAACTTTAAAAAAGGATCATTCACAACAGCACCAAGAAAAATTAAATACTTAGGAATTAGTTGAACCAAGGAAGTGACAGACCTCTACTCAGTGTTTTGAAAAAGAAGGTCTATGAGGATGTCAAAGAACAAAGATACATCCCTGTTCCTGGATAAGCAGAACCAGTATTTTCAAAATGGCCATGCTTCCAAAAGACATTTAATCCCAAATAGCACTCCTCACAGAACGAGAGAAAACAATTCCTAGAATTCATATGGAACGAACCAGAAGAGACCCAGAATAGCAAAAGCAATCCTGGGTAGTAACAAGAACAAAGCAAGAGACATCACAATCCCAGACTTCAAATTATATTACAAAGCTACAGTGCTTAAAAACAAACAAACAAACAAACAAACAAACACCAGCATGGTACTGGCCCCAAAATGGACATGTGGATCAATGGAGCAGAACAGAGGATGCAGAAAAAACCTCAAGCACATTCAGCCTCTAATTTTTGACAAAGGGGTCAAAAATATACACTGGAAGAAAGATAGCCTCTTTCACAAATTGTGTTGGGGAAACGCCCTGTCTACATGAAGAAGGTTAAATCTAGGCCCACATCTTCACCTGTACTAAACAAATCAAAATGGATAAAAGATTTAAATATTAAAACAGAAGCATTTAATTTGACAGGACATAAAATAAGTAAAACTCTTGAAGATACAGGCATAGGCAAGGAATTTTTTAACAGAATCCCAATTGTACCAGAAATAACATCAAGACTCAACGAGTGGGATTATATTAAATGGAAAAACTGCTGCATACTCAGGAGGCTGAGGCTGGAGGATTGCCATGAGTTCAAGGCCAGTCTCAGGTAAGTAAGTAAGTTCAAGGCCAGCCTGAACAATATAGCGAAACCCTGTCTCAAACAAAAACAACAGAAAAGCAAAGCAAAGCAAACAACCAACAAAGTGATGAGACAACCTACAGAACGGGAAAATTTTTTGCTAGCTACACTTTGATCAGAGTACTAATACAGTATCCAGAATATATGTAAAGAACTAAAAACAATTAGACCTCCCCAAATAAAAGATTGAATCAAAAACTAGGCAGCCTAAATGAACAGACGCTTCTTAGAAGTAATACAAATGGCCAATAAATACATGAAAAAAAAATGTTCAACATCTTTGGCCACCAGAGAAATGCAAATCAAAACAACACTGAAATTCAATCTTACTCTAGAAAGAACAGCTATCATCAGAAAATCAAAGAACACTGAATGCTGGTAAGGCTGTGGGAAAAAAGGAATCCTCCTACACTGTTGGTAAAAATATAAACACAATCAATTTCTACAATATAAACGTAACCACTATGGAAATCAGCATGGAGCTTCCTCAAAAAAATAAAACTAGGTGTCTTGCCCAAACAGTTAAAGATACATGCATGTGCATGTTTATAGCAAGACAATTCATAATAACTAAGTCTTGGAAAGATCTTACATATCTATCAATAGATGAATGGAAAAAGAAAATGTAGTATTCATACACAATGGAGTACTACTGTGCCATAAGGAAGTATAAATTTGACTCATTTGTAGGAAAATGGATGCATTGAGACCTTAATATTAAGTTAAATAAATCAGACATAACAAGTTAATATCACATGGTTTCTCTTAAATATAAGGTAAGAACTTTTGGAGATGGGAAGGAGACCTAGAGGGGATGAGGAAGGAAATTAAAAGGATTAAGATGTGTTGTACACAGGTACTAACTCCCAGTGATACATAACTATGTACTGCAAACACATACTACTATGAATTTTTAAAAATAATTTGAGTTAGTTATTTGTGAGTTTATTTTGTGGTGCAAAGTGTTTTGGTATTGGCCAATTCCTTTGATAAGCCTCTATCTACCATTGTGCCCTTTTGGAGCATCTCTTTACTCTCCAGCATTATAATATAAGATGTTCCTGGTTCATCTTGTGCATTTTGTGCCCCAGGTCTAGAATCTATACTCAGCCACTCGGCCAAGAATTCTGTTTCCTTTTAGGAAAATGATATTAGAAGCTGAGAGCTGGGTGGAATTGGTGCTAAGGCACTGCTTCTTAGGCTCTTTCAGCGGACACAGCAAAGAAGTGCATGTCTGTGTATGAACTGGTGATTGTACACACATACTTATATTTCTGTATGTATCCATCTGTTCCTATAGCCAACTAAACATCACTTCCTACTGGTATCTCCAGCTAATCCACTGCTACATGGACCATTCCTTCCCATGTTTATTTATAAAGTAAGAACCCTGCTCTTACCACCCACTATCCATTTACTTAACTATTCACTTCAAGTATGCATATATTGTGGTTTCAGAATCATTATCCTGTTCCCTCATGGGAACTTCATCAACTGGAGTACAGTACTCATGTACAGTTCTTTTGCCTTTAATTTTAGTCTTCTTCCTTCTCTAATAAATCTTTCTCTGTTGTTCCCTCATTTGTCATTAGCCAAGAAACAAAGGAAATAGTAACAGGTATGTAGTAAATAAGAGCTTGAAATGTTTATTTACACCAACTTATAGAAAAGCCCCAAATGCCACGCCATGGGCTCTCTGTCCTGTCCCACATCTTAAATCCATGTTGGTGCAGGAAAAGTTTTGATCATGCAAAACTTAAGAGGATAGCAAATACAATGCAAAGAGAATTAGCAATGAAAAACACCTTAAGAGGTTGGAAAGTAGGCCAATACAAAAAAGGTTAGATTAGCAGAAATCAAATTAAATAATTTGATTTTAAAATTCAAGAGTATATATCAGAGTAAGAGAACTGACTATGTTGTAGTCAGGGTTGCAGGGAGAAAGATTACAATCAGGACACAGAATTTATAATATTATTTATGATGGTTACCCAGTGTTAGTCACAAAAAAGTGCAGGAAATCTGTCCACAATACCAAAGTCTGTTCTGGGAAGGCATAAAGGCCAGCAGTGGAAGCTAGAAAGTCTATGCCAGCAGGATGAAGGATTTGTGCTAGTAGGTTGTGGGTTCTATAGTGGAGCCAAAAAGTGATGCTCAAATAAGGACCAGGGCTCCCTGAAAAGTACCACAGCCATCCTCGGCGACAATGAGGTCCTGCGCTCCTCCGATGATAAGAACAGTCAAGTACATGCCAGGAAGCCAGCATGACAGCTTCTCCTGGAGATTAAACAGCACACATCTTCCCCTCCAGAGCCATGAAGCAATGCTCAGTGTAAGGACCAGAGCTCCCCAAAATGAACCGCAGCCACTCTCAGCAATAAGGTCCTGAGTTCCTCTGATAATAATGGCTGAATTCACATTGGGGGAGCCAGCCTGACAAGCTCCTCCAGGAGAACCAATGGCTCCAAACAGCAGCACTGAAGAGAACCCACAACGCCACCGCACTTCCTCTCCACGTCTTTTTATGCTGGTAACTTTCCTCAGGTGGATCATCTAAACGCAGCACCATGCTGATTTAATTCAGCTGGTGCTAAGTTGACCACCAGTTTTTAATCCATAACAACTTAAATGTGGTTGTCTCTCTCAGAAAAACTGCAGGGTTTTCACAGATCTGGAGTTTGGTATGTGGCAAAGATGAGTCTTGGTCACCAAGCCCGATTACCAAGACAATGACCAGGACAGGAAAGAAAGGACCCCAATGTCTAGGCACTTGTCTGATCATATGTGTCATTGTAGGTTCAGTTCAGTTCTGGGCACCACGATCTAAATGTGACATTAACTAGATGAGCCAGAGTTGTGAAGGGGCTTGAAAAATTGGTTCAACATTTATTCAATGAGTATTATCATTTTTACAAGGTATTATAAAATGTACTAGTATCCAAGGCTGATAGTGATAAAACTAATAACAATTAAAATAACTAGTTTATCATACCCAAACATTGCTTCTAGCACTTCATATATATTAATTAATTTAATTAGATAAACAGCTTCTTGGTGACTCTTCCAGACAGCTGAAGTTTCCAGAATTATGCCCATGTGAATGATAACTATCTCCAACAGACTGTATTTGATGGCTTAATTGTTCCACATTTTACATGTTATATTTTTCTTTTTTAAAAAAAAGTTAATAATAGATCACCAAGTCAGTATACATCCATCCTCATTTGGCACCACTTTTTATTTTAAAAAGGATCTTTTTAATTATAAAGTTAACCCTCAAGAAAGAAAATCTGGAGAATACAGACACATAGACATAGAAATAAAAGAAACAAAAGTAAATTAGAGGGTTGGGGATTTAGCTCAGTGGTGTAAACGCCTGCCTGGCAAGTGTAAGGTCATGGGTTCAATCCCCAGAACCAAAAAAAAAGCAAATTAGATATATTTCTTATTAGATTATAATTATGGTATTTGTCCCAAACCATTGTGATGAATAAATCTGTGCTTTTTGTTGTATTTAAAATTTATAGCATGTATGCATATTTATATTTGACCTGGTTAACTTCATAAACATATTTCCCTTTTATTGAATAGCCCTGCTAAGTATAATTTCTGTGCTGTGAACACACCATATGTTTGGTTTAAAATAAAAGCCAAGGAAAATGACTCCTGCCTACCCACCTCATTTTAATCACTTATTACTAAGCGCTTTAAAGTTTCTAAAAAGAAGTCCTTGTCCTTATAAATAATGTTAATAGGAAACGGAGAGGCTGCCTCTTAAATCCCATTATGATTAATGAGTACCTATCTTAGTAGCTAAGGGAAATTTTACTGAGTGAGCTTGAATTACAAGAGGTACCTATCCCTCCACCACTTAGACTTTAAGAGGTCACTTGGAAGAAAAAGAAAACCTCAAGTGTGATTTGGACCTTTGCGACAGTTACAACCCTTGCTAGGGCTTTTGGAGCAAAGCTGCTCCCTGTCTAGAGGCTGTCTCTCCCCTCTCTGGAAAGCAACTGGAGTGGCAAAAGAGAAGTCCACGAATGCCAAGCATGAGGCGCCATCCTCCTAGAATGGAGACAGAATTTCCAAGACTGAAGAAATTCTTGAGAGATGAGGTTTGCAGGGAGGAGATTCTACTCCACTCCCTTCCCTCACCTCTTTAACTTTGCTTTAAGGAGATAAAGGAACAGAAGAAGAAAATGCAGGTTAATCATGTAAAGTATTTCAAACTAGATTTTACATTGTGAAGATGAAGTAAAAATAGCATTTGCTGGGCCAGGGATATAGCTCAGTGGCACAGCACCTGGCTGGTAAGCACAAGGTACTGAGTTCCATTCCCAGTAGCCAAAAAAAAAAAAAAAAAAAAAAAAAAACCACACAAAAAAACAAACAAACAAAACAAAGAAAAGAAAAGAAAAGCATTTGCCAGTATGAGGCGTGATTGAAAAACTGCAGTAAATATTTAAATTTCTGAAATTATGGTAGAAGACACATTGCTATTAATTTCCCTCCATATACCCTCCTCCCCCGCTTTCCACACACTTATCTCATTCTTTTTGCCACTTTGCCAGTTGTCCTTTTTTACGTCATTAGTTGCACGATTGTGGCTGCCTCAATGTCCTGAATTGATTCAAAATATTGACCTTTCAAGGTCATTTTGACTTTGGGGAAGAGTCACGCAGTGCCAGATCCGGTGAATAAGGTGAGCGAGGACGTACAGAGGTGTTTTTACCAGCCTGCCTCTCCACCGGATGGCACTCGGCAGCAGCATTCATTTCATTTTGTTATCTTTTTAATCACACCTTGTATGTGAAGAAACTCACAAAGGAGGTCTTACAGAACTGCTTTAGAAAGTGGCAAGAATGAGGGGATATGTGTCTTCGGAATGAGGGGCAGTATTTTGAGGTGGATTAATGGCAATGTCCTTTACTGTAATACATTTTTTTATTTAAACATTCACCTTATACTTTGATCACATCTCGTATGTCCGTGAAGCATCTGATTACCTGTTAAGAAAACTGATATAAAGGAAACCAGGGAGTGAGCTTAAAGTTACTTTTTGCCTACAGTGAGAGGAGGCAGGTTCCTTGGAGTCAGGCGGCAGAGCCCACACAGGATGTCCCCCACTCACGTCTCAGCACAATGTGCTTACGTCATCCCAGTTAACAGCATTAAGGAAAGACAGTGAATAGCAACGAGAGCAAAGTAAGAATTTTCTGATGCGGTCTAGAAAGACATTTCTCTGTGCACACAAACAGGAAACTTATTATTGCCTCCTTACCCTTTCCAAATACCCTAACATAGTAACATCCTCCTCAGGCCGTTAAATGCTCTGGTGCTATCCACACGATGAAACTACTATGTTCCAACACTGTCAGAACACTGTCCAGGAAGCCATTAACTGGAAGGCAGGACCGGGGGTACAGCTCAGTGGTAAAATGCTTGCCTAGCATTCTCAAGGCCCTAGGCTCCATCCCAGCATCCCGCCCGCACACACACCGAAGAAAGAAGGTGGCGGAGGGCTATGTGTCAGATACGAATGGCCCTAAGTAAGTAATGAGTAACTGTGATTATTCAGTAGCAGTTACTGTGTACTTCTCTGGTTCAAGCTGTGTCAGGGACGTTTTATAAACCTGCCTTCTTTTCCACTGTCATGTCAAATGTGAGAGTAATTATCGTCCCAGTTTACAAGTGGGAAGCTGGGGTTTTGAGACGTTAAGCAGCGTCCTGATGTCACCCTGCTGGAAGTGTTGGGACTTGAACTCGTTTGTCAAACTCCATGCTCTCATCCCCTCCCCTGCCTCCCCAGTGTCAAGACCTGAAAAAACAAAAGCAGCCTGCTCTTGTCCACAAATCCTCTCCTAAATAAATGCACTTCCCCGGATGCCTGATACCTATCCTTGCTTTCATTAGAGTATGACTTCACATACATGATTTCTGAACCTTGGATGTGAATATATATGGAACTTTGGCACTCTGAAGTGCTGAACAGATGTTGGTATTATTTTTATTATTAAGTGGGCGTTTCCCTTCAGTGACTAATGTCAGGAAACAGAAAGGGCCCCATTCTACTTACTCTACCTTGGCTGCAGCCCTCCCTAAAGATGAACTTACAAAGGCTTGCTGTGAGATCATTTTCCTTGATACCAAGATACACAGAGCAAAGACTGTTCGTGCACTTGGGGTTGCTGCAGAAAGGCCCATCTGCAATTTTAGGTACGGGCTGTCACACCACAGCTGCTGCTCACACACTGTGCCCTACTTTCTTCGGCAGTGAGGAAGGAGAAAAAAGATTCATGTGAAATGTGCTCTCAACTACCTGGCTTGTTGTCCTACCAACTTTACCTACAAATATCAGTAATAAGGAATAAGTAAGAAACAGATCGAAGTGCGCACCCTCAGCTGGGACCCAATACCTCCCTGGGCCGGAAGCTGGCAAGGGCGGCTGTCTGGGCTTTCAGAAAGCACCCAGCTCTTCCAAAGTCTCTGTGTCTCCACTGACATTCACAGACTGCTAGTGCTGACCAGGATCTGAAGGGTTACTTTACAAAGGAGATAATTAACGTCCCAAGAGAGGAACATTCAGAAATTGGCATTTTCTGTCCAACTGTCAGTAATCCAGTTACATCATTTGTACGACATGTCAGATGCTGTAGAACTGTATCATTACCCCCTCCCAGTTTTCCTCTCATACTCAGCCCTGCTGAAACCCCAGGACTGGTCATTTTAACAGTGGCCCCAAAGACCCTGAAATCCAGGGTAACGCCAGCTCCTTCAGGGTATCTCTCTCCAGCAGAGGCTCTGCTGAGGGTGTTCTGCATCAGCTCCTGTTACCATCTCAGCGTGACCTAGCACCATCAGAAAAGCCCACCAGCCTCTTCTCCTTAGCCCCTACTCTTGTTTGTGTCTCTTTCCCATTAAAAACAAAATAAACAAACAAAAATCTATTTTGATCCTGCAGCCTCCCCAATCTGCCTACCACACTGCCATCCAAACCAACGTCGGAAAATACCCTACCGAGGAGCCCTTTTGAAACTCCTCTGCTGTTCCACATGGTGGAGCATGTCCGTAATCCCTACACTCTGGGGTGCTGAGGCAGGGGGATAACTTGATTGAGCACAGCCTGGGCAACTCTGTGACTTAGCAGAACCCTATTTCAAAATAAAAAAGGGCTAGGGATATAGCTCAGTGCAAAGGCTTTGGGTTCTATCCCCAGTACTACAAAATACAATAAACTCCCACTGCTTACTAACCGGCAGCCAAAGTTCCATTCATTACCTGCCCCATTCCTTCTCTTCATCATCCCCCATTTTCTACACTCCCCATGCTCATCCTCGAACAGAACCCCATGCTGTATCCCAGGCTTCATAAGTGGTTTGTGCCCCTTTGGGTGCCTGGCATGCTTCCTCCTCCTGCGGACTGCCACCCACTTCCCCAGGCCTGGCTCACATGTCACTCTGCCTTCCTAAAAGAATCACTATCTTACAGCAACATGTTATTTTCTGTCTGGCAATAACTAATGATTTGCCCATTAATTCACCAGATATTTATTAAGCATCTAGGCACTGGTACTCTGATGGGGAATCTGAAGATAGCTGTGATCTGAAACATAAATGATCCAACAGTGAAAAAGTTGCATGGCATTATGTGCTTTTTGTTTCCTCCCAAATACTGTGAGCTTCCCGAGGGCAAGGAATGACACCCCACCACCACCACCTTTTCAGTGCTTCCCACAGCATTTATCATCTGTGAACTCACAGCACTTTCAGGATATCTCATTTGCAGAATAAGCATAAAAGTGCTGTAATTTACCTGTTTACCCTTGGGTGGGTTCACATTAATTTTTTAAAACTTCCAACATCTAGTCCAGAGCACAGCATAAAACAGTCACACAGCAAATCCAATGAATGAATGAATGGAAGCAAAAAAATGAAACTATCATAATGGCACAGGTATGTCTGCCTTGTTTACTTGTGTGAACCTGGGCGGACCCTGGCACATAATGAGGACACAACACACATATTCCAAATAACCATAGGCAAGGTTCTAGAGGAACACTGCTCTCAACCAGTTTATAGTCTCTGGCCCCAGAACACATTCAAAACAATCTCTGTGGGCAAGTTTAGAACAAGAAAGAGGTGCTGGTCTCAGCTCCCACCAGGGTGGACTAACTCTCCCCGGTATACAGCCCTGGACGCCCAACCCCTCCCAACACACTGTTCCACCACCACGGCTGTGGCATGATGGACTGCCCCAGACAGAGTCATGAACAGCTCAGAGAAAGGCTCACATTAGCTGGGCAAACTCCATCTCTCAGTTCATGGCTGATGCGCCCTTCTCGTGGCCTTGCTGCTCTGAGCCAAGGGTCATCAGGCCAATGACCACTTCATTAGCTGTCTATTTGGAGATGAAAGCAGAAGGCAAAAATAAAGCTTAATGAAACATTTCAAGTTTAAGAGAGCGGAAACCACAAAGAGTTTGTGTCTGTCTGAGGGCAAGGCTGGTGGTGCTGGGGTAGCACACATTGGTTAGCTCTTCTAATTTCTTTGCCCAGAACCACCCTTGTGTCTGCAGTCTGGCAACACAACGCAGCACCAGGTCTGCTGCCACTCATATGGCTTCAAATTCTTTCTTGAAGGCTAAGTACAGATGCCGTTTCATGAATATTAATACATCTCCAGATAGGGAAAGCATGTCCTCATGATAGTCTGGGATCTGAGAACAACTTGCCCTTGTATTTGCTGCCTCGTGCCTTCTCTTTTCACTTGTCTACTATTACCAACTTTCTCACTTACTCACCCATCCTCCCTCTCTTTCTTCCTTCCACTGTGGCTCCCCCTGCCTTTTCCTTTCTTCATCTTACCTTACAGTTTGAATCTACAATGTCCCCAACTGCCTATGCATTAAAAGCCTGGTCCCCAGTTTGGCCTGAAGGGGAGGTGGTGGTAACTTGAAGAGGCAGGGACTTATGAGAGGTCTTAGGTCATGAGGGAGTGCTTTTAAAAGGATGCTGAGATCCTGGCCTCTTTCTCTCTTTTGTTACCACATAGGAGGTAAATGGTATGCACCTGCCCTGACATACTGTACTTCTACAGGCCCAAAGTATGGGCTTAAACCTTCAAAACCGTGATCCAAAATAAACTTTTCCTCTTTAAAGTTCATTGTGTCTTATCTTCTTAGATTAAGGGAAAGCGGACTAACACTCATCTCTGACAAACTGGAGTTCCTGTTCAAATCTCTGCATGCTGTCACCTGAACCCAAGCTGCTGAAAAAAGTGCTAAATCACGCTAATGGGCAAGTCCCACCTTAAATTTAATGATCACTAATTTCAGGTGTTTAGTTAGCTTGACTTTCCTAGCCCACACTCTTTCCCTTCTATATACATCTCCTTTCTCTAGAAATCTCCTTGTCCTTGGCCAAAATACCTTGTGCTTTTGGTTCTTCTTATATGAAAAACTCAAAGAACAAAATAAAAGACAATAGGGAGTAGAGATAGATCTTTCTCAAATGGGAAGGGGATCAAAGGGTAGAGGGCAAGAGGAGGAAGAGGAGGGAAGGAGGATGAAAAAGGGATTAAGATGTGTTACGTACATGGACCAACTCCACACATGGAATGCAGACATTATGTATTGCAAACATGTACTGATAAAAAATAAAAACAAAATAAAATAAAAACCCATGCTTTATATTTCCCTGAGAAAACATGAA
>RJWT010029676.1:0-14875 GCA_004365215.1 Cuniculus paca | reverse complement strand
AAGAGACCTGATATATGATGTTGTTAAAGTAATAGATACTTTTACAATCAGCATATTTGATGCTGCCATGTGAAAAATCTCTGCTTTTCTAGATCTATAAAGATGGAGTGATAGTCACAATATGAAATAGTAGGAGCAGTAGCTGATTTTCCAAACTGCCATACACTTTACTCTTTAACTTTTGATACCGAACAAGGGTATTTCATATCATCAGTGCAAAGTGCCTGTTAAATAAGAATCATAATAAACCATGATTACAGTGTATGATACAGAAATACATTCAGTCTAAGATTTTTCTGATTTACATCTTTTCCCTTAACTATGGGATCAACCAATATGACATTCGTGTCATCTCTGGTGACCCAGAACTTTGGTTCACATGTGTATGTCTGGCATACTTAAATAGGATATGCATTCCGTCATCTACTTCTGTGATTTCAGTTTCCCCTCCTCCCATAGCCACTTTTAAACTGCTTGCTTACTTTCCATTAAGAAAGAGACTAGAATGTCGAGCTCTGACTCTGCTTATTTATGAAGTCAGCATTTACTTTGTTGAACCCATCAGTGTTTAAAAAGGAAAAGAGGGAGACATCTGTGACCCAGTCAATGACAGGAGGTCACAATTTACAACCATCAAATTACCAAGTAATTTTATTAATACCAGCCTCTGAAACACAAGGAAAAGTTGCTTTTAAAGCTTTTTAGTAACATGGCCAATGCACAACCCTCTATGAAAAACAGCTGTGGTTTTTTTTTGTATTTTTGTGTGTTTGTTTGCTTTTTTGTTTCTTTCTCTCTTTCCTGAACACATAGTATGGCCTGGATTCTTTACAGTGGAGTCACTTGAGCCTTTTGTAGTTCACAACCAGATTGCTTCAGTTGCTGAGCAGGGAATTCCAGGACTTAATGTTTGCACTGCTGGAGTTTGGACTTCCTTTGGTCCCAATCCTTTGTATTCCATTTGTACCCTTGGAAATGATAATGTTTACATTGTACCATTGTATGTTGGAAGTGTTTAACTTTGTCTTCATTTGTACAGGGGCTTGCAGGCAAGAGTTTGCCTTAGATCTCAGAGGAGACTAAGGATTTGTACTTTTCAGCAATGCTGAAGGTGTTGAGACTTTGGCAACTCTTGGAGATGGACTAAATGTCTTTTGCATAAAGGATGTACATGAGTCTTTGGGGGGCAGGGGGTGGAAAGTCATGGTTTGTGTCTAGGTGGTCCCCAAGCCTCATGCAGTCATACAGGTGGCTGAATCTAGCATTTGTGGTTGGTTCATTGTCTAGCACTGGGATTGGTGGTGTGAATGCTACACCTGCCCAGGGACAGATCCAGCATACTTTTAAGGGATGGAAGGAGGCATGTTTTCTCTCTTTTGCCCTTTTACTCATGTTGCTTGTGGGCCACCATGAAAGGCTGCCCCTCAGCCACACCACCCTGTCTTGGAGCCAGCAGAGTATGGACTGAAACCTCCAAAAGCTGTAAGAAATAAACCTTTCCATCCATCATTTTGGGCATAGTTGCCAACAAATTATGATCTTATCAATGTATTAATCATGAGTTAAAATGCTCATTATCTGATCAGTTCAGAAGTCCATATTCTGGCAGTCAAGCCTCTAACACCATGATCTTTGTAAGAGACATTTTAGGAAACAACTAAAACAAGTAAATATTATCCAGCAGTAAATATTTGAAACTATAGATTTTTGGCAGACAAAAGTATTTAAATTTCACCCAAATTGACACAAAAGGAAAGGCAATTGATTGGATGCTTTAAAAAATGAAGGAAGTTAAATAGAGAAGGTAAACTAATACTGAAGTTGACCAGAAAGCATGATTGTTCACTTAATGTAATAGATTGGATTTTAGTTCCCTAGACAACAAAGACTGTGACCGTTTGGACCCTGAATAATGCAAAATGTTGACACTGTGATATGGGCATAAGTCTAAATACTTGAAATTAAAAAATCTACTCACCATCTCCAAAAGATAATAACAAAACTTGCTGTCTCTGCTAATGCCCTGGTGAAGAGCAGTCATTCTTGAGAATCTGAAACACTAAACACGGTTTGTTTAAGTTTGAGATTCAGATTTACTGTGTCTACATTCCCTGTCCTCTTTCCCCTCCCAACAACAAAAATAAAAATGTATATGGTGTGATGGAATCCCTGGGTGAATGAAATGGGTGAAAAATTGTTCTACAGGCATTTTGTTGCAACCCACTTTTTGAAGGATTCCTACTGGGAGAAAATGAGTTTGCAAAGGCAGAACAATCCCCTGAGAGTGAAGTCCACAGGGACAAAACCAAGAATACTAGGGGCCTGGAAAATGAGATAATAAATTAACACACACACACACACATACACACACACACACACACACACAAAGAAGGGTGTGTAAAATGACTAAAACCATTAAAATAGAATACCTGGGATATGATCTTACAAAATGTTCAAATTACAAGTAGGTAAAAATATAGAGTATACAGACATGAAGCATTTTGTTGTTGAAGTTAATGGTTGCTTTAAATAATAGATTGAAGAAAGATGACTGAAAGATTAATCTGAGGAAATCATCAGAAAGAAGCCATAGGAATAAAATGCAAAAGTCATATAAGGAAGTTCAAGAAACAGATGGGATGAGATTGTCCAACATTCCACTAAAGGAAAGATGAGTAGTCACATGAGAAATATTTAAAAAACAAAAATATCTAAAAATTTTAGAACTAGTAGATAACTAAATTCTTCAGAATTAAGAAATGTCTCTATCTTTCTATTTATTTCTCTGTCTCTTTCCCTCTCTTAGTTTGTCACTATTTCCCTGTACTACTTAAAATGATGTTTTAACCATTTTTTTACTAAAGGAATAATATATTGGATCTGTAAAGTTTTTTTTAATGAATCTTCAAGTATATTTGTAATCCTTAAAGACAACTTTTTAGAAACCAAAATACATGAAAAGCAGAACTTTTTAAAATTCATAATAAAATCTCTACAACACTTAGTATTAGGATATGTTAAATTCTAATTCCAAAAGATTTCCAAAATTATAAAAATACATTTTCTTTCTTTGAAAGAATTTCCATGCATATAGGATAATTCCTAAAGTTCAAAGTTAATAACTAATAAATTAGTTTACAGCCAAATCCTTTCAAAGTAAAATTATAAAAAACTTTCAAGACTATTTATATTCCAAGTATCTTTTAATTGTGAGTTTGTGTGTGTTTACTTTCTAATATGTTTGCTTTGGCATAGAATATAGTTCACTAATTAGAGAGTACAGAGTTTGTTTCTGGTTCTTCAATGATACTATTACTAACACAGTAGCCATCTCACCAAGAGTATAGATTGTGTAAAACATAGGGCTATAGATGGGTTTGGTACATAGAATCACTGTGTCTTTCCCCCTAATTTCTGCTTTTTATCCTGTACCTATTATGAGTATGATATTTATTGAGTTATCATATGTCAGACACTGTGCCGAGGGTTCCAAATGCCTTAATTCCTTTAATTCTCATGATAGCCCTAGGAAAATAATCTCAATAATCTTTAGTTTATAGACATGGAAATTGAGGCTTAGAGAGTTATGTAGCTTGCCAAAAATCACACCAATAGAAAGTGCTGAACAGGTAAAGAAAATGAGCCTTTCTGACTTCAATGCCTTGCTCTTACCCATTTGATCATGTTGCCCTCATAGTCTGTAAAAAAAGTAAGAACATTATTGTTAGGTGTAATATGCCAAATGAATTCAGTTCACTTTCATTATAACTTCTAAAGGGTTTCACAAGAAAATCTCATAGGATGATGGCTTGAAATTTCTAGCAGTGGCCAAAAGATAAGGTCCTTAGAGGTTTTGAATAATATTATGGTCATTTTGGAAATACATTTTTGTTCCTCTCTACCTTCTAATTCAAAATATAAACAATTTATTTATGGTAAACTAAAGAGAGCCAGAGTCCTGGTTTTGAATATGGTGACTGCTTTTTCACGACTGTAATGTATCATGTTATTTCAAAACTCTTTTTTGTGTTTTTTTTTTTATTTTTTGTAACCTATTGTTTTGCTGGTGTCCTAGATATAAATTTAGTCTGTTTTATGGTCAATTGTACAAGTCAACTTGGAGGGTGTTTTTGGTGAGGTTAACATTTAAATCAATTTGCTTTGAGTAAAATAATTGCCCTCTATGATACGACTGGCTTCAGCTCATACCCTGAAAAGAGCAAAGTGCCTGGCTCCTCTGAGGCGGTCTCTCAAAGACAATCTTCAGGCTTGTCCTGTTCCCTCGGCTCACGGATCTCCAGGCTCCTGCTCTACCAAGTAAATTCTGGGCTTTCCAGTTGTTTGTTTGTCTGTTTTCTTTGGGTTTTGTTGAGACAGCGTCTTGCTGTGTAGTCCAGGCTGGTCTCAAACTCATGACAATCCTCTTTCCTCCACCTGCCAAGTGCAAGGATTACAGGCATGCACCACTACACCCAGCTAAGACAATTCTTTGTAGTTAAATATTTTTTATATATGCTTATGCTGTTTCTCAGAGAAATTTATATTTTGTCTATGAGTGATATACATTTCTAAAATACCTGCTTGGATGAAGTGTCCCAAATCTGTAGTTTTTTTTTTCCCATTTATTCTTGAATTCTCAGTTCTCCAGTGTCCTGCTTATTTTACACATGATATAACTGAATATTTATAGTTATATGTTGCCAGGTGATTCTATCATTGTGTGGACATCATAGGATGTGCTTATACAAGCTAAGGTGACAATAATGTCACTATGTGATATAATCTATAGGGTCGCTGTCTAATATGTAGTCTGTCATTATGACCCAAAAATTATCAAGGGTAATTTTATTTAGACACCTAGAATTTCTTCTTTTTCTATGATGCTAAGAACACAGTGTACAATTATTTTTATTTATATTGAAATTTAACTTTCATGTAGAAAACAAGATATTAACACATTTGTGAGCATAAATTTTGAAATCAGACCTTTACTCTAGTTTCAACTCCCTATAACCTTGGGTAAGTCCCTTTGAAACCCATTATCCTCACTAATAACTGCAAAAGTCTGAAGGACCACTTTGTATTTGAGGATGTTCCACAGAGCTATATAAATACAAACATTCATTACTTTATTACATGTCTTAAATTTTTAAGCATGTAAGTATGCATTTAACTCCTTGAGTTTAAACGATAGTCTTTTGTAATTGATGAAGGCAAAGTTATAAATAACTAGTTAAAAGGCCCTTCAATATGTTCCCTGTATTACATTTGGAAGAGATTTTAAAACCTACGTATTACTTGAGAGACTCTGAATATGAATTGAGCACACACACTGCTTTTTGTTTATCTGCTGTCCTGTATATGATGGCAGATTTGAAACAATTTAAGACTTTATAATAATATACTACTCCTTATCCTTCTGGTACTACCTTTCTTACCTCTATTGCTAAACAGTCATTGCTAATCTTTTCCCAATTCTGTTCAACCTCTGAAGACTGTGGTTTTGGTTATGCTTGTGTCATTATTCTCTTTTCTTCTGCCAGGACTGACTGTTCATTGCCTATTCCACCCAAAATGTACCCCTTTCAGTATTCAGTTAGAGCGCAGTCCATCTGCCTATGAGTTGTCATGTAATCTTCAAGGTCAAGAGAGATCAGTTTTTTTATTTTCTTATTTTTTAGACCTTTAATTGATTTTAACCTAATTCCATGAAATCCTAACTTTTACCAGCAAAACTAAATGTAATCTCGTGTTCCTATGCAATTTCTTCTTTGGGTCCATGCTTTTGTTTCATATAAAAAAAAACACCAAAACTGCATTTAAAACAACAACAACCCTGCAAAAGCCAAAAATCCAACAAGTTTTAATATCAGCCATGGGAATTTTCTCTACCCTCAAGAACATGGAAACAAAATGAGCTTGTTTTAAACTGTTCAAGACTCCTGTGTTATTTGAATGGCGCTCTGAGAGCTGTGATTTAGCTTGTGTTTGCTACAGTGTTTAGTTCTCAGGAATCAGGGTCACAACAGTTTCCTAAAGTCTGACTTTCCTGAGGGTGATTATTTTATGTTGAAGCGCTCATCCCATAAACAATTGAATTAGTTCACATTAACTATCATCAGTGGCAAAAGTAACAAAACATAAAGAAATCACCTAAAATAATGTTTTTGAACCAGCTGCTAAATTAACTAATGTATTTGTTTTATTGCACATTTGCATAATAGGGCAAACTAGAAACTCTGTGTAACAGATGTGCTGGTGGCAGGGAGATTTGATTACTGGCTTCTGTTATTAATCACTGCACAAATCTTAAATGATTTGTTTCTACAGTTTGATCAATTTACATCTCAGAACTTACATTTATGAACACGATGTGGAGATAAAGCATCTGTTCACACCTTTCGAGAAAACATCAATATATTTATGAGGATTGAAGTTTTGATAACCAAGGCATGTATGAGACTTTGACCAAAGAGCTGACAGTGTTCGAAGAGATCCATTATCCCTCACCAAACCAGTTAAAGTGTGAAAACCATTTTCCATTCCCAGAACTATTATGTTCTGATGTCTGTTGTTTTGTCTCATCTATAAAAACAAACAAAATGCGTAATACTTGAAATTCACAAGTTTGAACCATAGACATTTCTATTTCCTACAAAAGAGTCCAGAATTTTGAAGAATTATAGAGTTCATGTTATCACTGTGAACTGCTGTATATACTTTTAAGAAATTATCTTTCCCCTTTTAATTTTACATTTGACATTTCAAAATCTTATATCTATGATTTCCATCAGCATTTTGAATAGGTGTAATACATTTTATGATGGTGGCCTAACTTTAAAAAAAGTAAAAACACACACATGATATAAATATTCTTTCATTAATTTCCAATTAAGCATGATAAATGTAGCAGCTCTACACAAAAACGTTTCCCCCATAAGTCAAAACACTAGATAATATGATTTTTTTTCAACTGCAAGTATTTCAATTATTTAGAGGCAAACAACTAGTCAGAACATCCATAGAATGAAATTTCATTTCATTCTGTGGATTCCAGGAGCTTTTTTGCATTGCAAGGATTGTTTATTATCATTACTTGATATAATGATTTACCATTTGGGTACTAACATTTCTCTTAGTGTTTTATCCATTTTCATGAATATTCATTCTGTGTGATTAGTTTGATCTCTTCCAAAATCACAGTAATCAATACAGAAGAAGCATTAGGAATTTTGTTTGTCATACTCTTCTCTTTATAGTAAAGCTGAAGAAAAAGGGAAAGAGCACTCAGCTCTGAAATGGAATGCATCATTTTTGAAAACTGGATGAAATTTCAGATAAGCCTTTGTTTTTAATGCCTATGAAAAAAATTAAATGTATGTATTTTTCTCAGTCAGAGGCAAGACTGTTATGGTTATAAACCCTGCCTTTTTAGAGTTCATCCTGGGAGCTAATGAAGCGTCGCACATTGGTTTCAAACTCAAAGCATATGTAGTCAGTGAAGCATTTTTTCTTTATATGAAAGATTTCAAAAGGGCCCCCAAATGTGGTCATCTTAGAAAATGTAATTTGGTCAGTCCTAAAGAACTTTGTCCCACATGACACAAACCTGCCCCTTTGAGTTGCCTATAAGAACACAAACTGGCTGTGAAGCACATTCACAGCACTCTGTGAAAAATGTGCAGGATCTGATGAAAATATATTAAAGGACTGGCATGTCAAGGCCATGAAGGGCAATGGACAAATTTGGATAAATGTGTCCAGGTTTCACAGAATCAGAATCAGAAGTGAGTTAGAGGACAATGTAAAAAGATGTTGAAAAGCATAATGTAATCCAGACAACAAACTTAACTGCATTACACATCAAGAGCCATCTCCGAAGTCATTAACGCTGTTGCCGGGGGTGTCTGCCAAAGTGCCAGATGTCATTCTGCCACAACTTGGCATCTGATGGTTGTCATTTATAAGAGGGAATCGGGTGAGGACTGTAATTAGGTGTGTGTTGAATGGAAACCTTCCTTCTGACTCCATCAGGGCCTTTTTCTAGTTCTAAACATGTAGAGAACAAAGCAAGGGAACTTATTTGTCCTTTGGCCTCTCAAAAGCTCATGCATTTACGTACTTGAAGGAAATGCATGGTTTACAGTTTATTTTCTCACACATTAAGCATTTTTGTACTCTTAGTAGATGACAGACATATTCCTGGACCCCCAAAACCATATGCTCCAGTGGAAGATTCAGATATGTAAATGGATCAAGTTACAAACAACCTCTCCCGAGTGCAATGTGTGAGAGAGGTACTTAAAAAAGGTGTTGTAGGTATGCAAAGAGGGGATGGATTCCCCTATAGAGACATAGAAAAGATTGTGTATAGGTGATATTAAAGGATGAGCAGCATTTGGCAGGTAGATGCAGAAGTGACAGACATTTGAGCAGAAGAAAGCTTACACAGGCTGATTCTGAAATCACGTATGAAGACACCTGACACATGCTAGGAATAGTGAGATTGGCACATGGTGAGAGTCTGAGGCCCCCAGCCACTCTAGGTAAGAGCAAATCAAGTTGGGACACAGATGAAAACAATGCTTATTGCATCCTTCACCCCTGTGTCTTGGAAGAACAGAAACTAAGTAAGGTAGCTATAAACTCAGTATGTTACCCCTAAAACCATAATGATGATAAGAAAGCTAACATTTGAGTACCCTTCAAATTCAGACTTATCCAAACAAACACTTAGTACAACCCTATGAAATACAGTCTCATATTATTTTCATTTTACAAATTAAAAAAAAGGAGACTTGGAGATGATAAAGAGCTGACCCAAGTTCATCCAGCAGCCAGTAAAACAAGGAAACCCAAGAAGTTCCTGGCTTTGCATCCACACATCACTATATCTTCCCAGAGATCTGTATACAACTGTCATTCCATTAGTTGTAAAACTTCAACATCCTAAGTAGAGAGAATATTATTAGAAAGCTAGCTTGCAAAATCATTGACTGAATTCTGTAGATTAAATCTAGCAATGATACTTAGAAATAGATTTTTTAAAATTAATTAAAACAAAATTATCCCTCCCATCTTTATTAGGCACTAGAATCCTCTGGAGGTATTTCTCAGGCTTAAGAGTTTTTAAGCTTTTAAAACATTTAATAGTGCAGTACAGATATTTAAAAGTTCAGAAATGAGATATAAAATTGCATACATAGTATGACAATTGAATTTTTGAATGGGTAAATATGACCCAGAAACACATACATGCAGTGTATCACAATACACATTTTCTAAATGCTAACATTACAAGTGGTTTTTTTAAAATGTGCATTTATCTTCTGTTAACAAGTAAAATTTGAACAATGAAAAAGCACAAAACATCATCAAATGGAGAGGCTGTTAAGGAGAACACACCACAGGTCTGAGACGGCGATTTTGAGAACCAAGGGGCAGCAGGCCCTGTGATCATCTGGGAAGGATCATGACCTTCCAGACATCAGAAAAGAATGAGGCACCATTTGTCCTCAGGACACACTGAAGGCCTTGGTTACTTTTGTCTTGTTGCTAGAACAAAATACTCGACACTCCAAAGTTAAGAAAGGAAAGGTTTATTTAACTCATAGTTTGTGGAGGTTTCAATTCCTAATCAGTTGTCTCCAAAGCAGGGTGCTGTGGCAGAGGGGCAACAGTTCAAGGTGGTAGAAGACAGCAAATCCACAAAAGCAAAAGGATGGAAAGGCAAACCATTTTTCCTCCCTTATATTGTAAGCAGGCTACCTTGAACTAGAGTAGGTGTAGCACTCACACCATCACACCTTAACCTCAACGCTTCATCCAGAAAATATTGCCTAAAGTATTCTAGTTGTATCCACACATTCTTCAGTTACTTAGTAAGTGTCCATAGGTAGCTACCAGTATGGCAAGAAGTTATGAAAATATGAGACTAGCTTTGTGTATTTTTTCAAACCACTGCTTTTTACTCCTAGTAAGAAGTAGGAAGACTAAATTTCTGGAGTAGACAATGACTGATTGTGGAGTTTTGAAACTTTCTCCAGAAAATTTTTATCTATCCATTAATCCATGCTTTCTACTATATCCTTTTGTCTTAAGTTACTTTTCTCTCTTTCCTGGGATAAAACACTGAACACCCAAAGTTGAGAAAGGAAAGGTTTATTTAGCTCACAGTTTGTGGAGGTTTCAGTCTGTAATCAGCTAACTCCAAGGCAGGATAATACATGGCAGAGGGGCAACCCTTCCTGGCAGGTGAAGACAGCAAAAGTAACAAGAGTGAAAAGGGGTAGGGGAGCAAGCAGGTTACCTGTTTTGGGGTGAGTGTAGCATTTACAACATGTCCCTGCCCTTCCCTTGTACAGCCTGAGGATGTCTACAAAGTGAAGACCCTGGCCCCTTGCTGAGTCACTTAGTTAAACTTCTAAACTTCTCAAACTGACACAGTGAACAACATCCTAGAGTGTAAGGGTATGTCCTCTACCCCAGAATGGAGAATTGCTAAGTTACTTAGTTAATCTTTTGACTTCTCAAGTTGACATAACATATCAACTAGAGCACTCCTCAGTTGGATTGGTCCCTCTATGTTTAAAAACTCCAACACTGCCCTATTAATCCTCAGCGGCCCAACACCCTTCAAAAATACCCAAACAACTTCTCTTAGTCATGTACCATGTATGGACTAATGGGTTTCAACAATAAGGAGATTACCTCACATAAGAGTTCAAGAGAAGAGTAGCTACTAGAAGGACTCAAACACACTGCAGACACTGAACTAATCATTCCTCAACTCAGCTCTATTTGCTTGCTTCTCAGTGCTAAAGTTGAAGTAGCCATACCTAGCAGGGGGTGCTGGTAGTACATCTGCAGAAAGAAGTGGAGCCACCTGCTATCTGCAACTTTAAGAATGATAAACCCTTTCCTAGAAGACTCCAGCTGCTGTTTTTTTATAGTTCACCAAGTTCACTAAAAACTAGTGTTTGAAGTGACTAGTAGGGAATTCAAGGGCCACTTTCCTTTTGGATATGTGATCTGGAAGCCTAATTTTGAACTGCCTGAAATAGTAGGAATTTGCACAGTATGTTGGAGATAAGCAAAGGAGGGCAAGAATCCTATCCATGAACTCACTGTGGCTCTAATAAGTGTAGTAAAAGCTTAGTACACACTTTTTCTGTGTACTATGCCGGGTACCAGGAGGTAATAGAGACAGTACAAAAAAAAATTCCTGTGTCATGGTATTTTACTGGGAAAATAGACTTAAAGCAAAAATATCTGCACATATTTTGGGGAATTAACACAAGGTTTCTGCCCTAGTAGTACCCCTTATGAGAGGAGGGAGGCAAGGTAACTGTCTCTTCGCATCAGAAAGTTTTGGTAATCTAAAACTCTGGACCAAATGACATCAACTGCATGCCATTTACTTTATAAACAGTACAGATAGCAACAGATGAGAAAAAATGTGAGCACAAATCTGACATTCATGGTTCCAAGGCAGCCAGAACACTCATTCTTAAGAAATAGAAGGATGACTTGAATATAAATAATCTCCTTTATCAACAGGTTAGGGTAATTCCTGGTTGTAAGAGGAACCTAATCCCAAATAGTATGGATTTCCTTCCTATATTGATCTGTTTTGTGTTATACTAATCAAATACCAATGTCTAGGTGACTTTAAAGGAAAGGGGTTTATTTAGCACATACTTTCAGAAGTCGTGGCCTGCATCTGGTGACAGTCTTCTTTCTGGCTGAGTCTTGAGGCACCATAAGGTATCTGCATCAAGTCACAGGAAGCACACATGCATATACCTTTTCTAGAGTCTTCCCTTCTCAGAAAGCCATTGGAGTACAATCATGGGAGCTCCTCACTAATGATTTTATCCAACCCTAATCACCTCCTATAGACTCCACTTCTAAACACCACAGTCAAACTTAGTTTCCACCCTTTAACACCTTTGTATTAAATTTCAAGATTTTCAAAATACAAACTCTTGGGAGACATACTCAAATAATATTAAAACTACAGCAAATCCTTTGAGAATTCTTTCTGTTCAAATACCCACATCGTGTTCAAGGAGGGAGCAAATGTTCCCCAAGCTACGGAATCCATTTTTTGTTGACTTGGATATTCTATATATCCAGTCTGCCTTGCACCCAGACATGAAGAGTTACCATCTTGGCCAAATTATGTGCCTTTGATAACAAAGGAAACTAGTTGACTCTTAACAAAGTAAGCATTGTCCCAAGCTAGACCCGTCAGGAGCTAGAGCTCCTTGAGTTACTGTGGGGGAAAGTGGTCTGTTTCTGACAGAGTGGCAGATAGCTGTGTTCTGGAGGGTCGTGTCAGGTGTCATCAGTGTGTGGCTGGTAGAAGCCCAGGACATCTACAGCACTTCTTCAAGACACTATATATTAAACAGAATCTAACTAAAGAAGAATATGTTTTTCCTGGACAAAACTAATGCTCTTTTAAATCTGAGGTTAGAAAAGCAGCCCTCGGATACTCCTAAATCTCGATGGATCGCTTTAAGAAAGTATATTAGGTTGAAAAATGGAAGGTTGTCAACATTTCTCCGGTTCTGGCACTTAAAACCTTGTTTAGACAGGTATTGTTTCTTCTCTGGGTTACCACTGCCTGCCTTCTGCTTCATACCTTGCCAGTCCATTTTCCACACAGCAACAAATATTCTCAAAAACTGTAAACTCGATCATGTAAGGTGAAATTCTTGCTTAAAATCCTTTAATGTCTTGCCTTATTAAAATGAAATATGAGCTCCTCCGTGTAGCCCTCACAACCTTGCACAACTGGGCTCTGCGTAGCTCTCCAGGCTCATCTCATGCGGTTTTTCTTTTTCCCTCCAGGCTGCAGCCGTGATTTCTGCTCATCCTCACCAACTGCAATCATCCTCACATGGCAGGATCACAGAGACTCTTTTCTTAGTCTAAAATATACCCCCTTGCTCCTGCTCCCTAAACCATTTGCTTGTCTGTGCTGTCAAGTTCCTACCTGTCAGTTTCACAGAACAGCCTTGTCTGACCGAAAATAGTCTCTGGTTTATTTCCCTCATAATTTGTAGTTCTTGTATTTACCTCTTTACTCGCGTGTGTTGAGTCCTATATAGAAAATGTAAGCTCCTGAGTGGAAAAACCATGTCTCCCTCATTCTTTTTGAGTCTTCAATCTCTGATAAGATGAGGCATGATTTATCAAATAATATTTATTAAATAAATAAATGTAACAATCAAAAGAAAAGTAAGAGAAAAATATCTTCTCAGAAGAACAGCTGTGACTGTTCTGTCTGAAGTTATGAGAGTCTTTTCTTCCTATTCTTTTCTCTTTTTTGACATTATTGGCATTATTAATATTAACTTCCACTTAGTGCATGCTATTATCAGTGTTAGTCTAGGAATCAGACATACAGGTATAAGATATTTTACTTCCTGGTCATCTAGTTAAAGTGTAAATAATTGGTGAGGAAAATGAATGGTTACAAAGGATTGGAGCTTTGAGGATCTTTACGAAAGTTGCTCTTGGTTCGCCATCAGTATTGAAAGAGGAATTTGGAATCAGAAACCACATAAAGGAGAGGAAAGGACACTTAAGACTAAGAAAATGGGAAGATTAGGGAGGAACCAGAACACGTGAGAAAATGGTATTTGATTTGATTTGACAGAAAATCAAACGCCTGGACATTTACTTCATATTTGAATTGACAGGAAAGATCTAGGCAATTCTTTTTGAATATATAACTTCTACCTTTTATAGCTCCATTAATTACACCCTACTTTGTAAATATCTTCATTTGACATCTTGAACCATAATGTGATTTGTATTATTCATGGGTAACATAAATCTGCTTTTCTTTCCAAGGAGATTGTAAACATAAATAAGCAGGAATGTTATCCCATCTACCTTTGTATTCATAGAATTTCAGGTTATCCAAATTAGAAATGACTCTGGTGATCCCTTAGTTATGTCTTCTACCTGAGAATGATGCCTCTGGCACACCCAATCAACTAGCCTCTCAACACAATTTTCAGATGGATTCTCATGAGGCAGCTTGTTTCATTATCAAATAGTTTTTTGGTAGCAGCTCCTTAAATTTCTCTCCTCAATTTTTGCCACAAATCTGAGTTGATTCCTCTAGAATTATACTGAACAAAAATTAATCCTCTCTTATGAACTAGTTCTTTGCATATTTGAAGGTAGAATTTTTTTTATTGTTTCTGTTATTCTTTAGGTTAAGTATACCCAATTTTATAAGCTATTCCTTACAATTATTAGCATTCATATTCGAATGCATCTAGTCTGTAAAACAACTGAATAATCATTTGAGTTCCATGGCACCATGGCTCCTGCTTGTTTCATTCATATTTATCACACTTATTATTGTGACTAATATATAAGAGGCAGTAGAATTTTTGTCAAATAAGTAAATGAATGATTTCCAATACAAGATTTGACCAAGTGTAGTAAAACAGGAAAAAGACCTAGCAGGCATCCAATTGTGAAGAAAGAGGTGGTACACTTTATTAACAGACATTATAACTTATATAAAAATATATAGAATGTCTAAAAATTATTAGAACTAATAAGTGAATTTAGCAATACTATAAATTCCATGAATAACAATATAAAAGCCAATTATATTTCTGTATTCTAGCAAACAACAGTGAGCTAAAATTAAAAATATCATTACTAGTAACACCCAAAGATGTAAGAAATTTAGGAACAAATTTAACAAAAGAGAATCAAAATCTATAAACTAAAAATGAAAATTGCTTAGAGAAGTTGAAGAAAATTGAAATGAAATGATAAACTATTTTTCATAGGTTGGAAAGCTCAATATCATTAAGATTTTCATTTGCCTTATGTTAAT
>RJWT010029675.1:0-15605 GCA_004365215.1 Cuniculus paca | reverse complement strand
TTGGAATGTTCCTAGTTATGAAATTCAGGAGGTAGTATATTTACAGTGCAATATCTACTCTTCCTTTCTTTGCCTTCCTAACTTTATAAAAATGTTGATGGCCTCTCTGCATGATAGCAACCTGTAAGCAAACAGGAAATCTCAAGATGGCGGTACTTCGGTTCAAGTTGTGAAGGACAGGCATTCTACAGGTGGCAGGATCTGTGTCAACATAACTCTGTCACAGGTATGTCTCTGGTTATCCCAGTGTAAATAATTTCTTTAGCCAAGGTTGATGCTGACCCATGCAAATGACCTGAGTAACCAAGGCTGTTACTGGCACATGTATCCTTGTGTGAATGTAGACTTCCATGAGGACTTGTGGGAGATTAAGCCCAGGACTGCAGTGAGCATGGGAGTGTAAGTGGCTGAGAAGTACAGAGAATGCTGCCTGTAAGATGAATTGTTTTAAATAGATTCAAAGGGAACAGGTAAAATGGGGTAATTAAGGGCTGGGGATTTAGCTCAGCTTACTAAGTGCCTGCCTGGCAAGTGCAAGGTTGTGAGTTTGATCCCTGGTGCCACAAAAAACAAGAAAGAAATAAAATGGGGTAATTTTTGAAGTCAGTAAATTTATTATTATGAGAAGATGAATTGACCTTAGCATAGGACTATCTTAGTGGAAAGTAGGTAGTGAGAAAGAAAGAATCAGAGATCTTACAGTACAAGACAAAAATCCAGCTATTGGAGGTATATCCAAAGAAAACTGATCAGTATATGGAAGAGATCAACACTCTCAAGTCATGGCAGTACTTTACAATAGCCAGAATAAGAAATCAACCTAGATGTCTATTAATGGATGACAGATATAGAGAATGTGAGATGTATCTAGATATATAGTTATTAGAATACTATTCAGCCACAAAAAAGAAATTTCTGTTATTATGAAAAAATAGATCTACAGAAAATTATATTCATAAGCCAGATACAAAGATAGAATTATCACGACTCCACTCATATGTGTAGTTTTAAAATAAATTGTTCTCATGGAAATGATTAAAATCATGGTTAAGCCGAAGGCCTGAGGGTATAGAAAAGTTGGATGCAATTACAACCTTGCAGTTACAAATGAAGAGAAAGTTTCGATGTTTATGTTAAAAGGAGGCTATTAAATATTTCAAGAGATCTCTATTAGAAGATTTTGAGTGTGCTCACTATGAAAAATAATAACTTTTTAAGGTGTTGGATATTTAAATTAGAGTGATTTGATCAGGACTCTTTTGCAGCATGAATCAAAATATTACATTGTTAAAAAAAAATCACATTGTATCCCATCAACATGTACACTTTGTAAGTGTCAATTAAAATTTAAAAGTCAGTTTTTGATGACATATTGAGTTACTGTCTTCTGATTCATGATAGATAAAATTATCCCTAGTATCCAATCAGGGAAAATTTGATTTGCCACTTCTTATAAATCAAAATTTGATAACAGAATTCCAAAAGCTTATATCATAAACTTTATTGAGAAGACAAAGCAAAATTCTACACTTCTGCTAAGACCATTGCTTTACTTGACTTTCCAGGCTTTGTTTTTCTAGAATAAAGTGTAAATGTTGCCAGAGTTGGATGATGAAGAGACTATTTTAACCACTTTGTTGTCTCAGCAAAATTCCTACTTTTAATATTACTGTATTTGAGTAGAAAATTTGCTAGAAAAATTTTACATATACTATACCAAAGTTTGCAGTTAAAGACAGTTCATATGTCAAGATTAGCAGATTGTCAAATAGATATAAAACTAAATTCTTTGTGGTATTAGTTTTTGATTACTGCAGTAATAAATGACATGATAAAATCAGTGAAAATTTATTATAATGGAGTTATGAGAATCTTAGTTTCAAAATGAGTCTGAAGAGCTACTCTGAAGCTGTTGGCAGGACTGGTCCCTACTGCAAACACCAGGGGACAATCTGTCCTTGGAGTTTTCCAGATTCTCCAGGCTGCCACATTTCTGCTACTGGTCTCATGGTTCTATAATCATCTGCCATTTTCACACGGCCTCCTCCAGCACTGAACATTTTGCCTTCTTATGAGATCACTTTCGATTTTATTTAGGAATTACCAAGATAATCTCCCTATCTGTAAATCCTCAATTTTGTCACATCTGCAAAGTGCCTTTGGTCATGTGAGACAAACTTCTTTGCAGGTTTTAGGAATTAGGACACAAAAGTCTTTGTAGGACCTTAATTCTACATAGCAGAACTCCAGTATACATAACTAATTTACTTTCTAATAACTTGTACACTAAGACTATGGGACCGTTAAATAAAACGTTACTCAAAGTCTAATCATTCTAGCAGAAGGATCACTTCTAGTTTTCACTAGAAAATAAATGGTGAGAATAAATATGGTATGTGTGTTATAAAATCATGATTCTCTAAACCTGATAATAATTAATATTCAAATATATTTTAAAAATTATAATGACTCTAATGTGCAACCAGAAAATATAAAATTTACAGTGGTTTATCTGTAGGCCTTAGTCAAGTGAGACACGTACATTTTCATTAGTTTAAAATGCATCAAAAATATCTCCCACCCTCAAAACTTAAGTTTGCACAATTCAAGAAAGTTGATATTTATTTTCTGTTGACTTAGCTATACCTTATTCTTAATTTAATTTTTATAACAATTTTGATAACTTGTGGACTAATAATATAGTCAAATAATCCTAAATCAAAAGCAGAAAAAAGGAAGTCCATTTCTAAATGTTTGGGAAACTTCTGTTTCAATATATCATGATTTATCAATTCCATCCTGATAGTGGAAAAAAAAAACTGATTTATTTGAACAATTGAGAGTACAAAGTTTGATAACTATTTTTACTTTGTTTTATAGGTTAGACTTAGGGTAATGACTTTGAAACAACCCTTAATGCAAATTTCCCTTAGCTTTCCATTTCCCCATAACCTTTTAGTTACATACGAAAGTGAGTTATTGGAGTGTTAAAACTGCTGCAGATGGATATCTCAATAAAATTAAAACTAACATAAAAGTAGACCAAGTGGTAAAGGGAATATTGACTTTCTTTTTATTGCACATTTAACAATATGAAAGATAATAAAATATAATTTTATGTTAGATAATAATAAAAATATGTGTTCTACAACATTGTGTATTTATGGCTTACTTTTTAGTTCTCTGCTGAATTTCTGAATATGAGAACTGATGACACATTTTCTTTGCAAGTTATATAATTCCTAAAGTAATATTAATTCATCATTGAAGTATTAACAATTTCCTTTTGCAAATGATTTCCATAACCAAGTTCATACACATGCATAAATACATTGTTATTACTAAATAAGATGAGATAAAATCCTGCTCCAGAAATGGTCAGCTATTTTTTGTGAAGCTTTTATTTAAATGAATACACAAAGAGCAGGCTGATGAGGTAATCTGCATTTCTAAAACAGGTTAATAGTTTACTATGATCGTATTTAACTTTTATTAGAAAATTCATTGTGCATATGGTTTACTCTTAGCTATTACTCTGAAGACTTTCTGTTTGAGGGGAAATAGTTTCTTACACTTTCTTGACTGTTTGGATTTTCTTCTGGTTAAACTACACCATTGTGTAAAAGATTATAGTTATGATGAATTGAAATTTTGAAATTTAAAGATCTGCCAGCATTTTCTGGAAATTACTCGTCTTTCCTTTAACCTTGTCTAAGTGATTTGGATTTAAAAGAAAACAGTAGGCCTATAAAACAAAAAGTTTTTATGCCACCATAATATCTGTGTATACCATATTTGTAAATTAGAAGGGTGTTTTAGGAATGTTAGCCTTAGGTTCCCATTAAGTATGATTAATAGTACAATTTTAAAAAAAAGTATTTTACATGGGGGCAATTGGCTATCTCTCTCACATGGTTTGCTATATATCACATGTAATAATTCAAATTACCCTAGATTGAAGCAACTGTAAATGTTATGATTTTATAATACTTTGCTATTTCTCAATTTCTTTTAATAAAGACTATATCTATCAAAAAAAGGTGAGTTTTAAATCACATACACATATCTGTCTTTCTTCAACTAGACCAGTGATTTTAATAAAACATCATATTTTAGAAAAAGATCATTATCCAGTGACTTGTTAGTATCTCTACAATTGCTTTATCAATCTCTTGAATTTTGTGGGATTTTTGGAATTGCATTTGAAGAAATTCACTGGTATTATATTGAAAATATATGATAACTTCTTCCTCTTTATTGAACAGATTCATCTATGGCCATATACCCTGAATGTGCCTGATCTCATCTATTGAATAGATTCAAAAGCATCCTTAGGAAAAATGAGATGATATGGTAGCCATTGTTGATTTTCTATTGTCTGGCTTTGAAGTCCTGTAATGCTTCCAATCTTTTGCTCTGATTGGTTTTATACTATTTTGTTTTGTTTGAATTTATTGTGTGTGAAAGTATGAATAACTATTTCAAAGAAAACAAGAGACACTAATTGTTTGCATTGTTCTGTTCTGATCTGCTTTGTTCTGTTTTGCTTTGTTTTGTTTTATGCTCTTTAAAAAAAGAGAAAAAAAGAAATTTACTGAAATTAATTTGTGTCAAAATGTAATTATTATTTTTATTTTATTATACCTATGAATAAGCTGGAAAATACTATCATCAAATTTGGAAGCTGCATGAATTAAAAGTAGCTTCAGAGTTGCTAACCTGTTCACCAGTGAAAAATAAATTTACTGATGAGAATATGTTTACATGTAATTCTTTTGTTTTGAAAATTAAACTTTCCAATAAAATCATTCTTTCCCAAAATATATGGTGAAGATGTTCATATTTTACCATATTTCTGTCAGTGACATCAAGTTTTTATCTTTTTCCTTTATTGTCTATTCATTCATTCATCCATTCAACCATCCATCCATCATACAACTAGTTTGTGTATTATTGTCTGCATTTTATCCTTTTGAAGATATATGCTGATGCATGCAAGAGGGTGTATGTGTGTGTTGATGAGAAATATAGATCTGTAATTTTTTTTGTTGGATCTATGTCTGCTTTTGGTATGATGTTAATGGTGGCTTCATAGAAGATTGCAGACAATGATTTACTTCAATTTTTAGAAGAGAGTATGGAAAATTTGCTTTATTGCTAATATTTTTTGAGGCACTTTTTAGAAGGCACCAATAAAATTTCTTTATCCTGGAATTTTCATTTTTCTTCTTTTTCTTTCTTTCTTTTGGAAGTTTAACTAAAATTCAATTTTATTTAATAAATATAGAACTTTTAAAATGATTTATTTCTTCTTGAGTGGATTTGATCATTTGAATCTTTCAAGGAATTGGTCCATTTCATTTAAATTGTGCAGTTTATTGTTAGAATTGCTTAACTATTGTTAGTTGATACTTGCAAAATAATCATTGTATTGCATTTTAAAAATCTTCCATCCTTTCCCCTTGTTTATCATGACTACAAGCTTCTCAATCCTACTGACATTTTCAAGGAATCACTTTTTTTTTGTTTCTCTTTTCTTTATTTTTTTGGAGGGTAATGAGTGTTCAACTCATCATTTTATTTTTGTGTTTTATTTTCATATTGACTTTGACAGATTTCCATTCTAATTTTAATTATTTTCTTATTCATATTTAATTTGTTTTATTCTCTATATCCTATGTCTTTGACTTTTCTGAATATCCTACTGTGGACTTTTAGGTATTTGATTTCAGTTGGGTGGTGCTTATAATAAGCAAGTTATTAATAATACAAATTGTCCTGTAAAAGCTGTTTACTATATCCACACATTTTGCCAAGTTGCATTTTCATTAGAAAATATTTTAAATTCTCTTAAGACTTCTCATTTAATACATAGATTTCATAGAAGTATATGCTTTTGTCAATTTGGTGATTAAGATATTTTTGCTATTGATTTCTTATTTAATTTTTGTATTACTCTTACATTTTAAGAGCATACTTTTTGATAGTTTGATGGTTTGTAATTTAATAGTATAAAACATGGTCTACCAAGGTTATTGTTTCCTGTGGATTTCAGAAGAATATGCATTCTCCTAATGCATGACATCTTCTATAAATACCAATTTGACCAAACTGTCTGATAAAGCCATTCTGGTCTTCTGCTATCTATGTAACATTAGATAGATATTCAACTCCACTTATTTACTCTATCATTACTAAGAGAATGCAAAGCTTTCCAAATAAAGTTTTAGATAACTTTTCTATTAATTTTTTTCTAATGTGGAAGTTTTCTCCAAATTAGGTAAATTTCAAATTAGGTGACATTTTTATTAACTTCTGTATAATTGTTAGATTTCCTCACTACATTTTCATGGGCAATGCTTGTATACTGGTATTACATAGTTCTCTCACTTTATTTTTAGTTTTATGTCAATATTTCAAGGGTGAGGTTTGCAATCACGATTAGATAGGGTCTTTTTCTTACTAGGAATCTAGTATGTTTTATTTAAAAAGTGGAGTTTAGATCATTTCTGTTTAAAGTGATTACACAGGTAATTTCTATTAAAACCTATCATCTTCTTTGATGTCTTAAGATTTCTGCGGTTTTTGATGCTTCCTGTTTCCTTTCTCTGCATTTTCATGCAATTTTAAATTTTTAAGATTCCATTGTATTTCTTCCCTTAGTTATAAAATACTATTTTTTACAGTTTACAAAGAATATATATAATATATATATATTTTAAAGCATATTTAAAAATAACATAATATTTGTTCATTTGAGAAATAAGCAACTACTGAATGATTAAACCCAAGACAGTCACACTAAGCAACATGCTCATGTTCAGCTTTTAATTTTTTAAGTATTTTTATTGAGACAGTTTCTCTGTATGTCACAAAGTACCACAGGCTAAGATTGAATTTTCTATCTTTCTGTCTGAGGCTGGCAAAATTTTGAGATTATAAGTATGAGTCATCCGGTATAATAGTCTCTACTACCCTTTGCTCTTCTTTTCATTTATTTCTTTCTAAAAATTCTATCATTTGTTGAATTTAAGAACCAATAAAAATGCAAAAAAATGTTTTTATTAATTGTGTCATTTATGATGCTCCTTCTGTTTTGGTGTGTAGAATGAAGCCTGTAAATAGATCATATTTCTCTAACAAAAAAGAAAATTCCTTGTAGAGAAGGTAACATAATAAATAATTTCCTCAGTTATTATGAAACCTAGAATACCATTATTTCTCTGTAACATAGATATCTGATTTTTATTAAGTTATAACTTAATATAATGTAGTTTAAATTTCTAAAGTTACAATTAATGATTTCTATGTCATATAATTTTACAGCTATCACCTTAGAACCTATTTTCACTTTAAATTGAAACTCCCCTCAGTAATCATCCCTCATTCCCAATTTTCCAGGTCCAAGACAATTACTAATTTACTTCTGTATCTTTAAATTGCCTGTTTCAAACATAACATATAAATAGTCATATATTTTCTATGTTTTGTGACTATTCTATTGTGTAGGTTGCCCACTAACACACACACACACAAATAGTCATCCTGATATCTATAAGGATTTTTTCCAGCATCCCATCTGCCCCTTCAAATAACAAACTGGTGTATTCAACAGTCTCATCTATATAATACCAAAATATTTGCAAAGAATTTACCCATATCTTCCTTTATACTTAAATTATCTTTAGATTCCTTTTAATACCTCATATAAATCCTCTGTAAATATTTATATTGTGTTTCAATAATCTATCTCTCATTCTCAGAGGCTCAAAATGACACAAATCTTTTTTAAAATTATTTTTCGATTATTTTTTGATGAATCTAGCTGTGACACTCAGCTGGCCCTGGATTCTAGATCTTCCTGCCTCTGCCTTAGCCTTCTGAGTAGCTGGGATTAAAGGTACTACAAAATATCTGAGTCAGTCAAAACATGTGCTTGCAAATTTCAGTTTCTATTGACCTTTGCTCCAGGCACAGCTAAATTAGTTTCCTCGCTTAGGGTCTCACCCTATTATCTTCAAGTTATTGTTTGTCTGTATTATCATCCTTAGACTTGTCAAAGATATAGTCCACCTTAAAACTCCTTCACACGGTTGGCAGAATTAATTTTCTTGTGGCTGTAGACTCTCTGTATCAGCTTTATTATGGGAAGCCAAGAAAAGAGACACACAGGGAGAGAAAGAAGAGGGAAGGAGGAAGGGAGGGAGAGAGAGACAGAGAGAGAGAGGGAGAGAGACAGAGTTTAAAGTTTCATATTCCTTGCCTCTGACACATTTGATTTAGAGACACACTAAATAATCTCCCTTTTTATTGCATCAAGTCAAATGAATAGGGCCATTAATTGTGTCCACACAATCTCTTCACTTTAACATACTCTTGATTAAATGCAGCTTACAGACTTTCAACCAAATCGAGAAATAGTCACTAAACCAAGTAGTGTACTACGAAATAGGAATCATGAAAACCATGCTAAAATTATAACAACTACATGCGCCTAAATTTTTAAGTATCTATTCTAAGTCATATTTCATGATTTATGATGTACTTAGCTGTAGTCAACAATCTAGGAGTGTGTACTTAACCACACAATTACTTCTATTTTATGTTTCTATGATTTATGTTGCAAAATAGATTTTTTATGTATAGGTCCCAGACAATGGTTGGCTGTTACATGTTTAATCACTATGTCTCCAAATAAAAATATGAATAAAGAATTCATGTATGTGAATATTACAACATTTACTGATATTAAGACTATAGACAAAAATTTACAAGTATTAAAATATGAAACACTATTGTGGATTCAACATATATTAAACTGATGTTCACAAAATGCTTTTGATATTTTTGTTTATATTTGAGAGAAAAATGAAACAGCAGAGTGTAATGTGGGTTGTCCTCATTCATAAATATCAGTGCTTTAACAGTAAATTTAATTTTCCTTTTTAAATATTCAAAAGTTATTTCTCTTGCTCTTTCAATTTTTTGTCTTGTTGCAGTGATTACTTTCTTAAGTATAAAATTGCAAATTGCTCTCATTTCATCATTATCCATTTTAGTCACTCATCAAATTATCAGACTGTACCCCATAAATATATGCAATTGTTATGTTAATTAAAAACAAATTTATAAAATAACACAGTCCCTAGCATATCAAAATCAGCAATGTAATACTTCAAATCATATTTGACAATGTTGTGGATTTTCACAGTTGAAATACAGCATAGATTATTTTAATGTAACGAGGTATTATCACTTAAAGTATATTTAAAGAGGACAAACAATAACATATTATTATATAGTATTTAGTTGCAAACTAAATTACACATAATCTTAGATGTGTAGATACTAATTAAATGTAAAGCAATTAGAGAAAATACGTATCTGTTGTAATTTTGGTGTTATATAGTTTAATTTTTTTTAATTTATAAAATTTAATTGTAGATGGTACTTAGTTTAAAAATACTATTGTGATTCCAGAAATTTAACAATTAACTCTGATTCCTTATTCTTTTTCTACTAGATACCCCCAAAAGTTTTACAGTTTTTCAGTGAACATAGACTTATTTGTGTCTGAGTCTGTAATTCCTTCTCCCCTGAGCCCTTCCTTCCTTCCTTCCTTCCTTCCTTCCTTTATTTTTTGCTTCCTATCTTCTTTTTGTTCTTCCTTTCTCCTTCTTTCAGTCTTTCCTCCGTCTTTATTCTCCTCTTCCTCTTTCTCTTTTCTATTTGTATACAATGAAATTCCCCTCAGTGAAGAGTCTATATTTTACATGTATATATATTAGATAAACAAAATACTTAATGTATTACATATATTAGACAAATAAAATTCTTACTCCAATGCTGCTTCCTACTATAATATTAAAAACCTTCAAATAAAACTCATGAAAATACTGTTTCCTTCTGCTTTTCAGTTTACCTTATTTTAGATTTATGTCAAATATTCCATAAGGACAATGAATATATTTTGCCTCTTTTAAGTTGTTAATCAGTTTTCCATTACTATGACAAATATATGAAAATATCAGCTTAAAAAGAAGTTCACTTGTCTGGTAGTTTCAGAATTTTCCAGCCCATGGTCACCTTGCTTGGGTAGCTCTAGGCCTGTGGTTAGGAATACATGTCAGGCTGAAACAGCTTGGCAGAGAATCGCTGTGAGGCTCATGACAGCCAAGATGCAGAATATAAAAGGGACAGCCAGAGAGGAAGGGACTGTTGACAAGATACACTCTTCACAGGCAGTGCTGCAGAGTCTGCTCCCTTTAGATTGTGCACGCTACATTTCTATCAAGTTATTCATCCATCATTGGAATACTTGCTGTTGAAGTTAGAGCTTTCATGATACAATCAACTCTCAAGTCCTATCTGCAAACATTGCAACCCATGAGATTTTGGGGAACATATCAGATTCACTCTGAAACAGGAGCTATTATTCTTTTTAATGAAAAGTTAACACTGAGAGAAGTATGGTCTGAAAACACAAGATAATAGATATTAGGTGAATTAGTACAAATTAATTCTCATGTCTCTCTGATGTGACCCCAAGTATTTAGCTTAGTTGATCACTCTACTTCAGGTAAGTGGATGCTGGAATTGCTGTAATAGTACAAAGGAAATCAAGAAACCTAAATTTGAAAGGACAGTGAAGTAGAGGAAAAAGAAAGGAACAAGAGACTAAGACTCCTCTATTGACCAGAAACTGTTGTAAACAAACCAATATTTATCAAATGTGAGCAAAGGAAAACCTAATATTGGGAACTCATTATAAATTTTATCCAGAGAGGACATTATCTTGTATTATTATTTTAGGGATGATAGTTTGTCAAATGGTGAGTTAAATGGGCAAAGTGTAACATTATCTGACTCTTGTATTAGTGCTTTGAAGGACTTTACTCCATCTATTTACATTGGTCTAAGGAAGCTTAGGAAATTCTAGATATATAAAAAAACACTATATTTAATAAATGTTGCATTTATTATATTACTAAAAGATAGGCTAACTTTTAAAAAATTCAGGTTTAAATGGCAAGTTGAGTTTTACAATAGATTTAAACTGATTTTAAATGCATTACATATGTTCGTTCCTACTTATATATAAAAAAAAAAAGAAAAATGGCTTCAATGAAATGCTCACAAAATCCAAATATGATTCTGTAATTCTTTGCTCCAGATATAAACTAACTGGCACATGATGTTCACAGAATATATGTGATTACTGGTGTGAGATAGAATAAATGTGCTTGAAATAACATCTGTATAAATGATCTGATTCTCTTAACACTTATGGTTTTAAACCTGTTATTTCCTAAATATATAGGTTTCTTTTTGAGCTTATTCATTGTTTAATCATTCATTTTACCTGGAAGGAATCCTTTATATAAAAGTGCCATAAAACTTCCTTATTGTGCTGTCAAAAATAATTATCAATATCTCTGTCTCTATATCTCTCTTTCTCTCTCTGTTTTTCTCTTTTGCTTTGTTTGATTTCTATTTCTTGTTATGAGAGATGCGGCCCCACAAAAATATTTATTTTTGATGTATTTAGGTAGAAAAGGACAGCGGGGCATGAAACATTGAGTCAAAACTTTTCAAAATGTATTTTAGATTTCAAAAGAAATCTCTGGAAGTCACTCATCCCAATTTATTCCAACAAGCATATTGATGTTCCACTGTTGTGGTCATGGTCCACTCATCTTTACAGAAATTTATCCAGAAATGGTATTAAAAGGAGTAGTCCTAATTTTAGCTAAACTGCCATGATGTGTTTATCAGGAGTCTGAATCATTTATTCTTCTTTCCATGAAACCTTTAAGGACAGTGGCAAATGTGCAACAGAAAACAAAATGATATGGTATTTCTCATTTGAAAGCAGAGGGAAAGATGCATTTACAGAACAAAAACCTCAGTTGGCTGTGTTAGGAAAATAATATGTATTTTTTAAAGATAGTCTACTATTAGGACCTGCTATGTCAATAAAATAGCCTTCACTATATATTTACCCAGTGACTTTTAGTGAGTTCAGAGAGAATTGTAACATTGTGATCAATCAGGTCAATTACAGGGTTGGGGTGGGGTAAATGATACTATTATTTGCATGATAAACTCTTTTTCTCCTTTATACTGCTTCAGCTGTGCACCTGCTTATGCAGCTGCAGAAAAAAAATGAAAGCAGTATTTTAGAAATATTAAAGTAAAAAAAATAAATAGGGCTAAAACAGCAACAATTTAGGGTATGAAGTTCATTACAGGTAAGTTATTAATTTATGTTTTGATTCTGCCCACCTTAGATTCTTTATGGAAGCTGAAGACTATGCAATAGCAAATAGAGAAAAACAGGTGTTCCATACCATGATAAAATAGATTCATTACAAAAACTGTGTCCAGAAATGTACCATAAGAACATCTCAATGCAGATGGGCAGAACAAATGGGACCACTGAACCAACAGCAATGCATTTCTCAAAGTAATATGTGTTCCATGAGACACAGCATTTATTTCAGATGAAAGGCACAGTATCTGCTGAACAGTGTTTCAAAGTATAATAGTCTTAAAATACCAGATGTTTACTAAACTTAGAACACATATTATTCAGTGTACAAGGATAGATACACAAAGAAATGATAAGTGTTTAAGAGGTAGATGAGTTTAACATGACTTGCACATTACACAATGTATGTATGTATTGAAACAATATATGGTAGCCAATAACATGTAAAAGTTTTATGATTTTTATTTATCAGTTAAAAATAAATTTAAGAAGGACTTATGGTCACACATAGCAGATATCATTCTTACAGTTCATAATAATTCTTAATTTTATCATCTTTAAATCATAGTGCAAGTAGGAAAATACATCATTGTTTTCACAAAGTCTTTCTATTGTCCTTTGTTAATATATGATAGAAGATTTTCATCTGTGTAATTTATATGTATGTGTACATACACACACATACATATGGAATTGCACTTATGATAAAATATTTAAATGAAATAATGATAAATTCCCTTATCCTCAAAATAAAGCTGTTATGTCTTTATACATTTACAAACAATACTCAATTCTAAGCAAGAGGAATAAGTTTTGGGGGTCAAACTTGTGATGTCGTCACAAACAATGAAAATGGCATGAAAATCAATGGCTTTCAGACATTGACAGCCAGATTGCAGCATTGTAGTCCTTTTGATAATGACAACTTGAAGAAAAAATGAGAAAGCAGTGAGATTTTTCTAGCTTTCCAGAGGCACTTTCTGGACTGAAGTGCAGGGATGAGGAACATGGCAGAAGACCCCATTACTGCGTACTGCAGACCATGAAGGAAGTAAAGTATAGCAGGAAGAAAACAAAGATAAACACAGTAGGGCCAATTTTAATCAAACTGCTGACAATCAAAGATATTAGATGAATCGGGTAAGAGAAAATATATACACATGTACATAAAACAATAATAAACATTAATACCTGTCTTGGTTACTTTTCTCCCTTTGAGACAAAATATCCAACACCCAAAGTTAGGGAAGAAAAGATTTATTTCTTACAGTTTTGGGGGTTTCAGTCTATACTTAGCTGGTTCCAAGGCAGGGTGGTGACTGAGGGACAGCTGTTGGCTGGTGCAAATGTGCAAAAGAGGAGAAAGCCTCCTTCTTGACCTTGCAGTGTATGTCAGCTCCACCCATGGGTGGGTGCAGAACTCACATCACCAATCCCAGCACTAGACAACCAGTCAATCACAAATGCTAAAGTCAGCCATTTCCATGACTACATGAGGCCTAGGCGGTCATCTAGATACAAACCATAACAATACCCAAGTAGTATCAAAACATGTAAGTCATAGAAAATGTGGCAATATCTTTTTAATTATTAAAAGTAAAAAAAAATGAACAAGACATCCACATCAAAAATTGCCCTTGAGCATTTATAGCTGTTGAATATTAAATTCTTAATCATCCAAAATTGCAAATGATTTGAAGCTCTTTCTTAAGGAGATGGAGCAACTAATCATGGTACATGCACACAAGAAAGATTTTTCAGTAATAGAAAGAAATAAATTACTGCTGCATGTCAGCACATAATTTGTCTCAAAATAGTATGAAAATTGTTATAAAGGTAAGTGACTATAATATATTTTTATGAAAATCTGGAAAAGAGAAGACTAATTTTAATGATGCATGAAATACTGAGGATGACTTTAATATGAGGTTGCAACAAAGGATGGTAGAAGAATGTACAGGAATGACAATTGCATTCAATATTTGAGTGCTGGTTCCAGGGAAAATCACATTAGTCAAAGCTCATTCAATTTGTGTATTCTACTTTAGTAAATTCAAGTAAAAACTTAAAATCTGAAAACCAAATATTAAGGAGTAGTTGGAGTTAGGTGATACAATTGAAATGTGGCACTGCAATTATTCTGTTTACTCTGCCATCACTGATTAGAAGTGGAGACCTAAAAATGCCATTTCATATTCGTTTTTATCCATTTTATAATCCACACTATTAATCAAGAATAAATTTTGAATTCATAAATAATTTTATAAATCTTTACAGAGACAAATCCTTAAATTCTATTTTGAGTGAGAAATTCAAAACTGTTGTAATTAGTTATATCAATATTCACACATTCCCTTCTGCTGACTTTTTGTTATTGTTGAACAGATAAATTCATTTTTGTTTAATTCTGCTTGTTCTGCTTTTTCTCTATATTCTTCTGTGTAATAACTTGTGCAAATGATGCATCATTTCCAATTTTTTTATCAGCTACATTTCAGCTTGTTTTAGCTTGAAAACTTCAAAGAGCTCTCAGAACATACTGACCTATCCAAATTCCTGTCCTGAGAAATTTGACTCGACTGTCTTCCAGTAGGCTAAAACCTTGATCTGTGGAAGCCAGTCCCTCTTAAAATGCCTGCTTAAGAAAACTTCAAACCAGTCAGCTGTGACATAGTCAGATCTAGCCACCAAAGGATCCCTTTCCCAGAGAATTTACAAAAGAAACCTAATTATAAATCCTTGCTCTGTCTCAGTGTCCCAGTCCATGGAGGACAGATTCCTAACTTCAATAATTGCCAGGTAGCAGTACAATTGATCTAACAACCTTCATACTGACAACGCTTTTGCAATCTTTCACTTCTCTAACACTATGAAGCTTGCACTCTTTCCCTCTTGATTCCAACTCTCTTCATTTACAGTGTCTCATCACAATGGAGCTCTGAACATTTCCCTACTGACAGTAGTTACTGAATCAAAACTATGTTGATCACTTTACTCATATCCAACTTAGTTTATCTTGAAGATGCAAACACTAAGGTAAGCATGCAAATATTTCTTCAAAATGGACAAAAGAAATGAAGACTAAAATGGACATCACATGACTTCCTTTTGTAAAGTCAATAAGCGTGAAAAACAATAAAAGTTTTACTTAAGATAGTCACCTTCAAAATCCACTTTAATGAATAGCTATTTTAATAAATGTTCCTAAACATTCAAAAATTGCAAGTTAACTTGCATAACATCATTTTTTCTACTTGGAAGCATTTAAGCATATTTGTGACTTTCAAACTCTTCCTAAATCCCGATCATTTGGTGAAGACAGGCATGACTGCAA
>RJWT010029674.1:0-14878 GCA_004365215.1 Cuniculus paca | reverse complement strand
AAGCATTGGGTCTCCACCCTTTGCAGCCTCAATGATACAAAGGTGGAAGACTTAGCTTTGAGGAGAAAGCCTCAGAGCACCACATTCCAGAATGGTGGCGGAGACCACACGAGGTTCCAGAATGGCAGCGGAGGCCGCACGAGGTTCCAAAATGGCGGCGACACAGAAAACTGTTCCTCACAATCAGGTTCTGAGTGCCCAGCAATCCAGGCACTTGACCTCTATGGCCAAGAATGGGGAAAGACTGGCTACTGCCCCAGCTGGCAGCGGACCTAGACAGCATCCATGTGGCGCTGGTTTTAGGCGCATGGAGAATACACCCATTCTGAGGTTAAAAAGGCTTCCACCCCAATTTCGGAGGGCCTGGGAGACCAAGCAGTGCGTCCCTAAGAGGACAGTGTGTGAAGCTGTGAGTGTGAGGCCAAAGTGGAGATCCCAGAAGTTTGGAAAAGCCAGAAGCCTAGATCACCTAAGGAAAGCTGCAAAGATTGAGCAGAGTGGACCTAAGAGAAAAACTGTGGGAATTAAAACCCCTTCAAGTGCCATGGGGGTGGAACCACACAAGCCTTTTGGAGCTCAGAATTTGCCACAGATTGCTTCAGATGCTGGACTTACAGCTACAGGATGTAACATTTGCCCTTCTGGATTTTGGACTTACTTTCGTTCCAATGCTTCGTATCCCCCTATTTGTAACTTCTGGAATGGTAAGGTCTATCTTGTGCCATTGCATGTTGGAAGTGTTTAACTTTGTTTTCATTTGTATAGGGACTTGCAGCTAAGAGTTTGCTTTAGATCTTGGAAGAGACTTGGGACTTGGACTTTTCTGCAATGCTGAAACTGTTAGGACTTTGACAACTCATGGAGATGGACTATATATCTTTTGTATAAGGGATGTACGTGAGTCTTTGGGGGGTCAGGGGTGGAATGTTATGGTTTGTATATAGATGGCCCCGCCAAGCCTCATGCAGTCATGGAAGCGGCTGAATCTAATGTTTATGACTGAGTCATTGTGTAGCGCTGGGATTGGTAGTGTGAGTCCTGCACCTGCCCAGGGGTGGAGCCAACATACAGTGAAAGGTCGGAATGGGGACAGGTTTTTCCCTTGTGCACAGTTTGCTCTTACTGCTTGCAGCTGCCATGAATGGCTGCCCCTCAGCCACACCACCCTGCTTTGGAACCAGCTGAGTATGGACTGAACCCCAAAACTGTAAGACATAAACCTCTCCTTACTTCCCTTTGGGCGTCAGGTATTTTGTCTCAACAACGAGAGAAAAGTAACTAAGACATATAAGAAGCGTGGAAATCTGACCTGCACACCATAGTGGGACTAACAGTAAAGGTCAATGGTCATTAACACTTTTCTCATTGTTTCCTGACAGTTTTTCCTTTCTGCAACCCAGTCAGTGAGCCATAACACCCCAAGGTAGTTGGAGAGCACATAATCCCTAATAGGTAGGGTCTACAGCCCCTTCCAGCTTGAAGAAGCTATAGAAGATAGAAACTTCCACTCCTTCAGTGTCCCATAGAGAATTATGGGGAATTATGTCTCTCATGGGTAAATAAATAGGAAGTTAGGGCATAGCAAAGCTGACTGAGGAAGTAGCATGATCTCTTAATTATAAGATCCTGGAACACATGCACAGAATAGTTCCCAAGCCCTGCATATGGGCTTCTAAAAACGTAAAAGCTTCTAAAAATGTTCAACATCATTGGTTATTTGAGAAATGCAAGTTAGAACAACACTGAGATTCCATCTCACCCCAGAAAGAATGGCCATCCTCAAGAAATCAATCAATAACAAATGCTGGGAGGGGCTGTTGAGAAAAAGGAACACTTCTCCATAGTTGGTAGAAGTGTAGACTAGTACAATCACTGTGGAAATAAATATGGAGATTCCTCAAAAAACTAAGATTAGAGGTCCCATTCGACCCAGCTATTCCTTTCTGGTATTTTCCCAGAAGAATTAAAAACATCATACCACAGTGATATAAGTACACCCATGTTTATTGTGGCACAATTTGTAATACCTAAATCTTGGAAACAACTCAAATGTCCATCAAATGCCCATTGCAGAATGGGTAAAAAAGATGTACTTTTATACAATGAAGTATTACTCAGTTATAAATAAGGATAAACTTTAGGCTTTTATAGGTAAATGGATGCAACTTGAGACCATACTCATAAGTGAATAAATCAGACTTGCATGTGTAAATATTATATTATATCCCTAGTGTAAAGAACTGAAAGAGTAAATAACATCAAAATGTACAACAGATATTGTGAAAGGGAAAGGGAAAGAAACGGATCAAAAGGAAAGAGCAATTGGGATAGGGAAAGGAGAAAAGAAAGAAGAGAAAAGATTATATGTCTGTATATATATTCATATATATATGTGTGTGTGTATATATACAAGATAGATAACTATACTACTAATCTCTATTAGTTCATCAAAAAGAACAGTTTGTGCTCTTATTATTCAATTGTATGATCTTTTTTCCATGCCTATATCTTGCAATCTGAACAGCTACTTTGAAGATAACAATACACAATATATTAACCAGTGTTAATCTCCAATTATTTTATTTTGAAATTCTGTATCATCATTTCTATTCTTTCTTCGTTTTAAAATTAAAAAAAATAACACCTATGAGTACACATTTTCACAGGTGAACAAAATCATACTAAAATTTTAAAAGGTTAAGAAATACCCTTTATATACCCTTTTAATACCCTTCACCTAAAGGTGAAGATTTTATGCCAAAATTTAATTGCATTGATATACTTAACCATAATATGTACTGTTAATATCACAGTTAGTGGTGGTGCCTTCCACATTATATTCTGACAATGTTACTGGAAGAAAAAACTGAATATACTTGTTAACATGTTTATAAGAATATATATAGTAAGTCATGAATAGATTCATAATGAGTTATTTTACCATTATTTTGAAAGAAAAGAAAGCATACATGCCTATAATCCCATTACTTGGGAGGCTGAGGCAAGAGGATTGCTGTGAGACTGAGACCAGCCTGGGCTACAAAGTGAGTTCAAGGACAGCCTGAACTGCGTAATAAAACTCTATTTCAAAAAGGAAAAAAAAAAAAAAAAAAAAAAAAAAAAAAAAAAAAAAAAAAAAAAAAAAAAAAAAGAAAGAAAGAAAGAAAAGAGAAAACAGAAAAGACAAAGAGGGCATACAGAGCCTGGGGATAAAGCCCCTGCCTGGTAAGTACAAAGTCATGAGTTTGATCCCCAGTACCAAAAAAAAACAAAAAAACAAAAAACAAAACAAAACAAACAAACAAAAAAAGAGGGTATACACTCAGAAGCATTTTGTAACTAAACCATATATACTTATACTATAATAATTACCCTCTCAACATTGGTAGTATTGGTAGTAAGTATTGGTAGTAAGTACTTCTAGTTCAGTATGTCCAAATGAAAACCAACACATTTTATTTTTCACAAAATTTATGCATATATATGTATATATATATGTATTTTTAAAATACTATATATTTATTTATTACTTATTTATTTTTGTACCAGGGATTGAATTCACGACCTTGCACTTGCCAGGCAGGTGCTTATGCCACTGAGCTAAATCCCCAGCTATTTAATAAAATTTAGTATATAAATAGTGGGTTTGTTTTCAGGTTAACAAAGAGATACAAAAGTATATCTTTAATTTATATTGTATTTAATATATTCAATTAAGATATTGTACCTGAATTTACTACAGTGCTGTGCATTGCACTAGAGAAATTGCTTCTTGAGTACATCACATTTTTCCTCCCCCAAAAATAATCAGAGAGGGGAGAAAATGAACAACAAAAGCAAATACCACTTCTTACATTTTGACATAAATTCTAAAAATACCTGAATTGCTGTTCTAAGAAAATTTTACTTGTATTTTAGAGTAGAATGAACTACCTTTTAAAAGAAATCTCAATGTAAATGTAAAGTTGAAAATTTACATAGTATAATGTATCTTTAATAAAAATATATTTGAAGGCTATGGATAAATTAAAAAAAGAAAAAGAAAGAAAAGCCAATGGAGGTCTGGTCTTTGCTCTCTAATGCCAGTGCTGCCTCTTGTTCACTCAGGGAGAAGAGGGTAAGGAGGTCCTTGTACCATGGCTTGTACAAAGCAGACCACCTGCAAATCCACCAGTGGGTAATGTGCCCAGGAATCAACTGGCTATAAAAGCCACTTGTAAGAGTGTGCCCTCTACTGCAGGGGTGAAGAAACCTCATCAGTATAGGCCTGGGACAGTGGCACTCTGAAATAACATATTATCAGAAACACACTGAACTTCTGATTTGCAAACTCCCTTTCCATCCTCTGGTGTACGAAATTATTCAGGAATTATTCAGGAATTTGTTCAAAACAAACCTGTGCTTCCAAAGTATAGTTATCAGTGCTTTGCAGGAAGCAAATGAGGCCTACCTGGTTGGCCTATTTGTGTCATCCATACCAAACATGTAACAATTATGACGAAAGATATCCAACTAACACACTGCATACATGGAGAATGTGCTTAAGAGTCCACTATGGTGGGAAACATTTCATTCTCCAAAAAAACTTTTCTTTTCCTCCTGTTATTGGTAGTTTTAAAATGTTAGATATTTTTTATCATGGCATCAAAAGGTATGTAAGTACAAGATTGAAGGAGGAAAATAAGGGACAGAAATCAGGTATTGGCAGTTTTTCCATTTTCATTTGTATGTGATTTTTTAATATTAATGGGATATAAAGCACTAATGTAAGTCAAAATGTTTCAGTGAACAAGTTTCAGAAGTTCAACTTCATAACAATTTTATTTTATATATATATATATATATTTTTTTTTTAAACAATTTTAAATAAACCTGTTAAATTTTTCTGGATCATGCCAGCATCTGGAGCTTTTAAAAACAAGTAAATTTCTTACTGATGACAAACAAAACAAAACAAAACAAAAGAAAACAGATAAAAAACCCCCAAAGTCAATGAATTTAAACATCAACTGTGTCCACCTCATGGAACCCCTCCCAGACAAGTCGGAGCCTTTCCTTTTATTCTTTCTAACAAACATGCAATTGGCCATTTTCCATTGCTTGCTGTTAGCTTCCGTCAATTTTCCATGTTCCCAAAAAAGGACCCAAGAACTAGAGGGAGCTGGCTACAGGAGGAGGTTTGAGTTTAAAGCCAGCCTGGACTACATAGCCAGATCAACAACCACATGAACGGACCCTGTTTTGGTTTTTTTTTTTTTTTTTTGTGGCACCGGGGATTGAACTCATGACCTTATGGTTGCCGGGCAGGCGCTTAGCCTGCTGAGCTAGATCCCTAGCCCTGGTATTTTTGAGACAGGGTCTCACTATGCCATTCAGGCTGGCCTTGAGCTCACTTTGTAACCCAGGCTGGTCTCGAACTCACAACGATCTGCCTGTCTCAGCCTCCCGAGTGCTGGGATTACAGGCGTGAGCCACCACGCCCGGCTTGCTTTGTTTTTTTTGAAGTTTAACTATTGGCCTTTAGAAATAAGAAAACGATATGAGATGAAAATATGGATCTACATACATATACACAAAAGCAAAGCACTGGAAAAATTACATGGGAATCTATGTAAGCTTTATTCTTATTTAAATCTCTTTAAAAAGTAATAAAAGTTAAAACAAAATTAGTATTAAGGTGATACAGAATTTATGATATGAGAAACAATAACATAAAAGCTAGAAGGGGAAATAAAGATTTGTTTTCTTTCTTTGCAGGGGGGTGGTGGTGTATATTGAGACAAGGACTCTGTAGTTCAGGCCAGCCTTGAACTTACTTCAACCCTCCTGCTTAAGGCTCTCCAGTGCTGGGATTACAAGTGTCCACCACCAGGCCCAGAAAATTCTTATATTCCTTGTGAAGTGGTGGAATATTACTTGAAGGGAAATGGTATGGGTTGAAGACACATACTACAAATGCTAATTGAGTCACTAAATAACAGAGTCACAGCCCATAAGATAATAAAGCCTATAAAATGATATTATTTTCTTCCCATGGTTCCTGAGGTATAACTCTGTCTCTAAGGCAGATATAAAGCCAAAATTTCTCTTCCCCAAGGAAAGTCATAGAAACTCGTATTTCCCTACTTTTCTGTCTTGAAGATAGCCATAAAGAAATTCTCTGGTCTACCTTATCTGATAGCTCATAAGGCCATCCTCATTCCAGAAGGGTCTAGTCCCCAAACCTGGGGGAATGAATGATGCTCAGACAGGTAAGAATTTGAATAGTAAGCTCTAAGAAAGTATAGTCTATTAGCAAAATGCCTATGCAATGAAGTCTCCATATAAACCCAAAAGGACCCAGTGTTTGGAACCCTCCATGTAACACATGGAGATTTCTGGAAGGTGGCATGCCACACCTCACCCTGTTGATCTCTTCATTTGTATCCTTTATAATAAATTGCTAAACCTTAAAAAAAATTGCTAAACCTAAGTGTTTCCCTGAGTTCTGCGAACCACTTGAATTAATTTCAGTATTGAATCTTAGAAGAGGATTTTGGAACCCTGATTTACAGTGAGTTTGAAAGAAGCAAAAATAAAACAACATAGGGGCCAGGGTTGTAGCTCAGCAGCACAGCACCTGCCTGGCAAGTACGAGGCCCTGGGTTCAATTCCCTGTATCATAAAAACACAACACTGGGCTTGCAGCTGGAATCTAAATTGAGGAAGCATTCTTTGGAATCCTGCTCTCCACCTCTGGAATTTGTCATTATCTCTAGGTACACAGTGTCAGAAGTGAACTGAATTAGAGGAAACTCAGTAGATGTCTGCTAAAGAACTGCTTGCTGACAGGTAAAAATTCCTACCCCTTCTGGTATCACAGAAGTTTTTCTGTATCTAAGCTGGGAGTGTTAGCACTTTTGGGAGGCTGAGTCAGGAAGATCAAAAGTTCAACTCCAGCCAAGGCAATTTAGCAACCCTGTGTTAAAATAAAAAAACTAAAAAGGAACTAAGGCTGTAGCCTAGTACAAAGGCCCTGGATTCAACCCCTAGTACCAGCAAAACAAACACCCACCATGTATTTCTCAAGGAAGAAATGCAGTGTTGAATTTATTTATTTATTTATTCATTTATTGCAGAACCAGGAATCGAACTCATGACCTCATGCTTGCCAGGCAGGTACTTAGGCCACTGAGCTAAATCCCCAGTCCTTATGTTGAATCTATTTATTATGCTATGATACTTAGCTATTCTATTCAAGGGTGATAAATTTATATCTTCTGTGATGTCAAACACTTCTTAGAAATCAATGAGTAGGTATAATATTTCCTTTCTTTCTTTCTCTCTCTTTCTTTCCTTCTTTCTCTTTCTTTCTTCCTTCCTCCCTCCCTCCCTCCTTCTCTCTCTCTCTCTCTCTCTCTCTCTCTCTCTCTCTTTCTTTCTTTCTTTCTTTCTTTCTTTTCTTTTCTTTTCTTTTCTTTTCTTTTCTTTTCTTTTCTTTTCTTTTCTTTTTTTCCTGAAGCAGGGTATCCATATGTAGCTCAGGTTGGCCTTGTTCTACTGTATAGCCCAGGCTGGCCTCGAACCCATGGTGATCCTCCTGCCTTACCCTCCTGAGTGCTGGGATTACAGGCATGTGCCACTACACCTAGGCATATTTTTATATTTTCAAATAGGTTTAAAATCAACTAAATCTTATATTTAGATGATTAGAAATACTCTATTTCCAACGTTTTAAAGTGCTAAATTTATCAGTTTTTTAAAGTCAATTTTATAGGGGGCATTTTTATAAACAAAATCACATATTAATTAAAACATTTCCAAATATCTATTTTCAAAATACTTTTTCTGTGACATAAGTTCCTTTCAAAATGTAGCTGTTTTTTTAGTTCAGTGTTGAAATGTCATATTCATCCTAAAAAGATTTTAAAAAGTATATACCCTTACCCCAAACATTTCCTAAACAGCATACTACTGAAAAATCACTTGTTAGTAGAGAAAAAGTGAGAAAATTTGAACACTTGATATTTTGTATAAGAAAATTGGACTACATCATTGATTTGGGCATCCTTTTTTAGTAATTTGCCATAGATGACCAGTTAATTTCTATCTTCTTCAACATGCATTTCAAAGATCTTTATGCCTATCACAAGTGTTAAAAACTCAATACAGCAAAATGTTGTAATACAGGGCCTTGCACCTGATATGCAAGTGCTCTACAGCTGAGTTAAATCCCCATCTGTGATAGTTAATCTTGACTCCCAACCTGATTGATTTGAAATCTAGATTACTAAAACATGCGTTTAGGTCTATCTGGAGGGGACGGGAGGGAATTGGGGCAAAAAGAAGAATCAGGATATATTATGTATAGGAACAAATTCCCCATGATGAATGTGATCATTATATACACCTAAAGTGCACCAATAAAATTAATTTTTTAAGAAAAGAGTTGGACGTGATGGTGCAGAAGCAGGAGGATCACCATAAATTTGAAGCCAGCCTGGGCTAACATGGTGAGAACTTGTCTCAAAAAATCAACCAACCAAACAAAGAAACAAAAAAATCATGCATCCCAGAGGAAAAAGGTTATAATGAAACAACACACATACACAGAACTGGGAGTAGCCAGTTTGACCTTGAAAGTAGCCAGCTGCTTTCCTCATATAGTTTAACAGGTTATAAAAAAATTATACAGCAAACACCTGTGTAAACAGCATCCATGGTAACAATGCCACCTTCCAAAGCCTTCTCTATAATCCTCCCCAATCAAAAGTCCCTCCCTTCTCCACTTAAGGTAAATATTATCTTGATTTTTATGACAGACATTTCCTTATTGCTTCACTGACTAAGTATAAAGTTCTAATCACTTGAATTTAGTTTTTTTAATACAATTTTTAAAAGTGAGATATTATTCCTATATGAAATTCACTCTTAAATCTTTGTACCTTTCAGCAGCCATGCTTCATTCCCCTGACAATCACTTCTACTGTTCAAGTCTTTGCCCATTTTTTCTATTTTACCTCCTTATTATTTAATTTACAGTTTTCCAAATGTTATTTCCAAAAGCTCTCTGTCAGTTTTATGTGCAAACACTTTGTAGTTGGCCTTTTCATTTTTTCATTGTATCTTTTGATGATTAGAAGTTCTTAATTTTAATGTAGTTGTTATTAATCTTATACTTTATTGTCTTCCCTAGTGAGGACATGAAGATACTCCCCTGTATACTTTCTTTTAGGTTTTACTGAAACAAGGTCTTGCTATGTAGTCCAGGTTGGTACTAAACTCACAGTGATCCTCTTGACTCAGCCTCCTGAGTGCTTGAGATTTATAGGCATTCGCCACCGCACCTGTCTCTCTCCTATACTTTCTAAAAGTTTTACTATTTTACCTCTTGTACTTAAATTTACAATTACCTGGAATTGATTTTTGTGAACAGCCAAGTTTTTCAGTTTCTCCATATAGACATCCAACTGTCCCAGTACCACTTAATCACAAGATTCTTTTTTGCATACTGCTGTTCAGTATCACCTTTGTCATAAATCAAGTGTCCTGGTGAATATTTCTGAACTCCTTTTTCCCCTTAAATCTTTTCTTCATATCAGTATTCTTTATCTCACTGCTCATTAATCACCCAAAGAAGAAATCTACAATCAATTCCACACCCTGCTGGTTCAACACCCTCTTTCTCATACATTTTCCATTTCTAACACTGCTGTACATAAATGGCCTCTAAATGGTTTTTGAACTGCAAGTACTGTCCTTCTTTAGTAATTTTCAATTCCTTTAGTAGCCTTCGCACTGAGCTAAATCCCTAGCCCTTTAAAAAAATATTTAATGCCTATAGCTTTCACAACTTTTTGCTTATCCTACTCATCCATATTCAATTAGTACTTAATAATGCAGAAATACAAATTACAATGGTCTATACTTTTAATTCTCTATACATACCATTCTACTTGATTCTTACAGATCTCTTTTCCTCTGCTTGGAATGAATAATCTTCTTACCTTCCTTTAATGAGCTAACTATGAAAAGAGTATCTTACTTAAATGACTAGCTTGGGAGGCATCTTCTTACTATTGTTTTACTACTGTATTCTCAGGCACCTTAGACATACATTTAATATAGCCCCTAAGGTTTCAGATTGAACCTTGAGTATCCCCTGTAGACTTAGCTTCCTCTGCACCTCTCAGAAGTGATGACTGTTTGTTTGCACACAGCATCGTGACACTGGACCTGGAGGAGGTGTTGATGTCTTGCTGTTCCTCATTTCCTCATCCAGGCACTGTCCCTTTTTTTCTATAACAACACCCATGTGTGAAATCATCTCACTGTATCAGTCATTACCCCTCCTTGCTAAAATCACCAACACACCACCTTTGGGATACTTTCTTTATTCTTTGAAGATTTTATTCCTGCATTACTGATATCCCTTTTATCATGATTTTTGTCAAGAGTAACTTCAATGTTCTCATATATGTTCTCTTCAATATGTTGGCTTCCAGACAAGTTTCTAGAGAATGCACATGAAAATGCTGGATAGTCTCACTTTACACTTATGATTATTTGTGTGTGTGTTTCTGAAGACAGGATTTCAGTATGTAGTTCAGGGTGGCTTTGAACTCACAGTGATTTTACAGCCTACTGAGTGCTGGGATTACAGGCATGCAACACCCTGCCCGGCTACGCTCATGAATAACTTTGGTTCTTCATATTGCTGGAAATCAGACCACATTTCTTAGTGTATCTTTTTTCTTCCATCTGCTTAAGAAACTACCTTATGCTTTACCTTTTCTCCTAGGGATCTCAGTTAATCATTTCACTATTCATTTCAGTAAGAAAAAAGAAATAAAAAAGAACTTAAATAAGTTTCCATTACCACATCACCTAAATATCATCTGTGCCACTTTTTCCTTCTTCTCCCCTATTACCATAGAAGAACTATCTAAGCTCCTGGCTGGGGGCAACCTTCTGCTTGTTTACTAGATTCCATTCCCTATCAACCACATAAGAGCCCTGTGCCAACCATTTCCTACTTCTCTTGCATTATCGAAAATTCTCTTTCTCTTGAATCACTTCTATTAGCATACATCAATTTTTTACAAAATAATTAAACTCTCTTGACTCCTCCATTCATCTTTATATTTCATTCCTATTCCTATTCTCCTCTTCTCCCCTCCCCTCCCTTCATTCTCCTGTACTCTTGCGGTGCTAGAGATTGAATCCAGGGCCACTCACGGTCTGAGAGTTACATCCCTAGTCCTCATTCCTGCTCTTCACACCACAACTCCTATGGTTATTATCTGCTCTTCACATAGCTATATCCAATTTTCAGTTCTTAGGCTTCATTTCACTGTACCTGTCCACAGCATTTGGTCCAGGCAAGCACCCTGTAGCCTTTCAAATGCTCTTTCTATAATGTGGACTCCAGGATGCCATTCTTTTTCCCCATTTCCCTGATCTTTAAGAACTGGAATGTCCCAGGGCTCAGTCCTTGCACCTTGAATTCTTTCTGTTTATGCTCATTTCTCCTAGGTCATTCAGACCCACAGCTTTAAAATCTTTTTATATGCTGTCCATCCCACGTTTATATCTTCTGTTCTTACTTCCTCCTTGACATCAAGAAAAACAGATGCATATAAGAAATTTCAAAGCATCTAAGGATCCCTAGGACTGGAGGTTCTAAGATTAAATAATTGTTTTTGGGAGTTTGTTTTCTAGTTGACATGGGCTAGAAAGATTAGAAGTGGTGCCCAGAGAGCAGGAAGAGGAAATTAAAAACAGAGACAAGATCCAAAGGATAGGCCTATGGCAAAAGTGTCTGAAATACTGTGATGGAGAAATTCACTGGAAGATAGGAGTTCAAAGAACCTGAAGGGCCTCAGAACTGTAAAAATTAGTTATGAATACACTGAAACCATTGAGAATAACACAGGAGTAGAACAGAAGACAGTAATATGAGTCAAGAGCTACAATGTTTACAAAGGCAATGTGTGGAAATTTTAACAGCTGCAATGATGGTGATATAGATTAATGGTTTAAGACTCAAAGATTAGGGAGATGAATGAAAGGGAGAATAATGAAAGAAAAGGGAGAATAAGGAAAATATAAAGAGAACACCTACTTTTATGAGACCCAATGGTATGATGTGTGGGAGAAAAAAGAACTAACACTGGAGTGGACTGCCAATGTTTTTCTCCTATTCTGCTCATAAGATTCCACAAGAAAGGAAGGAGGGAATATTCAACGAACAGATTAGGATATGGGAGAATTTGCTAATAATGGGCTATGAATGCATAAAAGGCACACTGGAAGGAATTTAAGAGGCACACAGATATAAGATACAGGGTCTCTCTTGAAGTTTATACAAATTAAGTGTAGTAGATTGGGTGGGAGGGTATGGGAGTCTGGAAGTTCTGCGTGACTGGACATAAAAGAAGAGATGATGATGATGAAGTTATCCCAAGTAGATTCAAGGCAAATAGAGGTGAAGAGGCTGCAAGTGTTAGAGAATAAAGAGGCATGCATTACTAGATGTTGAGGAAACAGCCATCATACAATCTGCCACCCCTTTTTGGACTGCACAATCAATGCCCCGGATCTGGAGCATTCCCTTATGTGGAAGCGAGGTATTAAGCTGTCACTTGGCCTCATATTCTTTTTCCTTATTTGGGGAAATATTTCCCCTGTTCTGGGTATGCAGGGAACTTCCTTGTACAGCTTAAGAGTGGTGTGTGTGTGTGTGTGTGTGTGTGTGTGTGTATGTGTGATACTGCACCTCCAACACCTCCACCCACAGGGAAAGGGATGAAATCTTTGCTTGTAGCACAAGAAGAGTGCATACAATCTACCAACCTGCATGGCCATGGGAAACTGACAATCACTATAGATACTGTTCTTGCTTTGTCTCTCCTCCTGCCTTTCTGTGAGCAAAGTGTTGTTTCAAACAATGCCTTGTATGTCAGTTCCTCCTTCCAGACTTCAAACTGCTGAGAAAGTGCAGTGGGTTGAAGACTGAGGACTCCTATTGACAGTTAGCATTGTTATGTTATTAGCTTTCTTTCAAACAATGGGGTCCCTCACCCAGCACTGGTAGCTGGATCTTCCTACTTGACAATTGGCCTTGGGCTTCCTCCAGAATGACAAGGGCTGAAGGTTTAAGGAAGGTACACCTGTCATCCTTATCTAACAGCTTAAAATAAGTAATACATGTCATTGCAATAAGTGTGTCCTCTGACTGATTAAAAAATTTTTTTTTCTCAGCACTGAGGATTGAACCCAGAGCGTTTGTACTGACCTCCATTCCCAGTCCTTTATAATTTTCATTTTTGAGCCAGGATCTAAGTTGCCTAGGCTCAGTTTGAACTTTCAATCTTCCTGCCTCAGCTCACCAAGAATGTGAGATCACAGGTGTATGCCACCATCATGCCCATCGTGATCTTATTCCAAAACTCACTAACCCCACCTCTATACATAAATCCTAGAAAATCTTTCCAGGCAGCTATTTTGAAGACAACAAGCAGCATTATGGTAGCCATTGCTGATTTCCTATTATCTTGTTTTGAAATTCTGTATCACTTGCACTGTTTTGTTTTGACTGGCTTTATTCTGTTTTATTTTTCTTGGTTTTAGTCTCTCTAAAAGAAAAAGAAAAAAAAGGAAAAAAAAGAAAAAGTCAAGAGACAAAAAAAAGATATGAGAAGGATGTAACAGTGAAAATCTGAAAATAATATACATTCAGGTTTTTTTTTTTAAGAAAAGAATAAAACCAAATGAAATAAAACAGAATAGGGTCAATGAAAACAAAACAATAAACGTGATACAGGACTTCAAAACAAGATAAATGGAAATCAACAATGGCTACCATAATACCTCATGTTACCTTCAAAATAGCTGCCCATACCATCAGACATAATAAGATAAAAAAAAACAGAACAGAATAAAACCAATCAAAACACAACAAAACAAAACAAAACAAAACAATGAAAGCAATACAGGACTTCAAAACAAGATAATAGGAAGTCAACAATGACTACCATAATGCCTCTTGTTATCTTCAAAGTAGCTGCCTATACTATCAGACATAATAAAATCAAACAAAACAAAATGGAATAAAATCAATCAAAACAAAACAATGAAAGCAATACAGGGCTTCAAAACAAGATAATAGGAAATCAATGATGGCTACCATATTATATTTTGTTATCTTTGAAATAGCTGCCATGCTATGAAATATAATAAAATCAAACAAAACAAAACAGAATAAAACCAAACAAATCAGAACCATGAAAACAATACATGGCTTCAGAACAATATAGTAGAAATTTAACAATGGCTACCACCTTCCCTTTTCAGACACCTCCCCACCTTCCACTTTCACAGTATCCATTATGCATTTTGAATCCCACTAACTCCCCAGTCTCTTAGGGAGACAACACAATGTTCACCCGTGTAATTCTGAACCATTTCACCCATGAGCATGATCTCAAGTTGCATTCATTTACCTAAAAGAGCTTCAAGGTTATCTTTGTTTCCTTTTTTGTGTGTGTGTGCTGGGGATCAAACTCACGACCTCATGACTGCCAGGCAGGTGATTATGCCACTGAGCTAAATTCCTGGTTCCAAGGTTATCTTTCTTTATAGCTGAGTAGCTTTCTATTGTATAAAAATGCCATATGGGCTGTGGGACCAGGACATACAGAGCCAAGCCTCTCCCCCTATTTCAATGATAGTAAGATATATATGTTAGCCATTTTGTATTTAAAAAAAAAATAAATGTTAAAATAAAAATTCAAAAAAAATTAAACATTAAAAAAAATGCCGTATGTTTTTTACCTATCCTGCAGTTGATTGGCAAGCTACCTCTGCCTTTTCCTTATTCCCTGTCACACGAAGCATT
>RJWT010029673.1:0-14866 GCA_004365215.1 Cuniculus paca | reverse complement strand
TTAGGATCTGATGTTGTAAGTAACAAGGGTCAGAATTGAACTATATGGAAGGAGACCTTGCTGGTGTTTGCTGGAGAAATGATTGTTTGTGATGTCAGAAGTATGAGTGTAAGAAAGAGCAGAAAAAGCACTTTGGTTTTTCCTGTCTTTATATAAAGGTATTCTGATGAAGCCATATACATTGCTAGTATTGGTATGATGTTCCCTTCTCAACTGAGAGTGCATGTTGGGCTGGGCGTGTGGCTCAGTGTTAAGAGTACTTGCCTAGCATGGGTGAGGGCTTGGGTTTGATCCCCAGCACCTAAAAAAAGTTCCAAATGTACATAATGCACAGCATCTGAGTATGTGAATGTTTGGGATACAAAGCTCATGTTTCTTGAATTTTAATTTGCTTTCTTTTAAAGTTGAATGTAGCCATATTTTAGCCCCAGTTACATAATAAAAGAAAAAGGTCTATTTCTGTCTTAAAAGTAATATTCTTTTTAAAAAATTAGTATTTATAATATTCAAAGCAAAACTGCTCTACTTACTGTGAGGTAACTGCCAGTGAAATTTGGTATCTATTCTTATAAACATCAGTCAAATATTTCTCAATACAGAGGTTTTTGGAAGTTCAGTACAAAAATGGCAGTCATTTATCAATAAAGTCTCCCTGGACTTGAGAGCTAAGCAAAAATATTACTGAGGCCAACTAAAATCCTGTGGCATTCAGCCAGGATCAGCCAGCGAGAGGGCTGCCAACCCCGCTGAAGGTGGAATGCTGACAGGGCAGGGATGGGGTACAGCCAGGACTTCCCAAAGGAAACTGATAGCAACAGAGGGAATTTTCATCTGATGCCCCATTTAATATTTAAAATTCCACTGAGTTACTTCTGCCTAGTTGTTGTGATATTGCCATTACTGTTTATGTGTTGGTAAGTAAGTCCAGATAAAGATTTTTAGTGAACCCTTTGTTCATAGTTGGGTGGCCCAGAGAGCTAAATGTGGTCTCTGCCACATCAGTGGCTCCTGGTGAGGCTCTGGGGGAGGACAGAAGCTGAAAGGGAAAGAATATTATAGAATTTCACTTGGCACCTATAGCTCTTAAAAGGGAGAATGAAGTCCAGGTTGGTCTTTAGAACTTCAGTGACTCATCGGTAAGACTGAATCGTTTTCCACAGTATTGTGGCACATGTGCACAGCAGAAAGGAGGCAGGGTATGGAGTGGGACTGGTCTGGTTCAAATTCCAGCTTCTCTTTCTGTTATCGATGAGGCTTGAGCAACGCAGCCTCCCAAGAGACAGTTGCCTCTTTCTGTAAAAAGTCTGCAAAAGAGAGTTTCTAATACCAGAGGTGGGGCAGCATGCTCAGGAATACAGGAGTGTCTTCCCCAGTCCTGGGCTCAGTGGAGAGCTCCCTCTTTTCTCCAGCAGTGGGGTTCAAACCATTGCTTTTCATGGACAGTTAGCATTGTGGATGTTTATAGTTTGTTCAATTTTGTATAGAGAGCAAATGACATTTAATAAATTATGTGGTCTACATGACAAAACTTGAAATAAAGTGAAATAGAGCTAACAAAAATTTTGAGTGAATCTTGTTTACAATTTGGTGTTTTACAAATTCCTGCCTTTAATGCCCCCTCTCAGTCACTAAAAACAACTACACCAAGAAAAGGTAAAGATTGGTTTCTGTTTCTTATGGGACTAGTTGATGTGTCACAGATGCTAATTAGCTGCTTTACTCTACTAATTGTGTTTAAATTTTTCTTTTTCTTTTCTTTATTTTTCAGTGCTAGGGATGAAACCCAGGGCTCCACACATGCTAGGCAAGCCCTATCCTACTGAGCCGCACCCCACAACCTTGCTCGTTGTGTTCAGCCCAGTGGTATTTTCTTAGCGAAGAACTTGTGCTACCCAAAAAGGGCCTTAGAAACTGATTGACTAGCATTTTAGAAATAGGATATAACTCTTAAGATTGAGCAGCAGGATGCATTCTCCTTTGAAAACACCTCTGTGTGCTCTATGGTACATTTCTTTTTGCTTATAACTGCATTACATCTTTTACATTGACAGTTTCCTTGTGTCAGAAATGAGAATGTTGAATCAATTATTTCTTCAGTGCTTCTCAGCTTGAGACTCAAGTTTTAATTTTAAGCCATTCAGAAGACAGTCTTGGAAGATGTCTATGAAACCAGTAAGTGCTTCTCTGCATGTGGGATGTCATACAAGCTGTTCTCATCTGGGAGATGGTAACAGAAGGAAAGAACGAAGTCACTGAGGCACATCAAATGAACAGTGTAGGCTTCTCCTAGCCTGCTCTGGTCACTAAATGTTCATTTGGTCTACAGTAGGCTTAGGAGCACAGATGGTTACTGGTGTTAATGAAATATCTAAAAGAATTTGAGCTTGGAAATAGATGCACTATACTTTGTTTTCTTTTATCTTTCTGAAGTATGGTGCATGAAAAGAGGATGGCATTAGGGCCAGTTGTATTTGTATTTTTTAGTTTAATGCAACTGTGGGATAAGCTTTGGGATGAAATTCTAATTAAAATTCCAATTTCCTCACTGCCAAACTATTATTTTTATTTTCCTTATCTATTTTTAAGGATTGTAGCCAGTAATAAAGGTACATGAATTGCTCTGTGAACTGTGCTAACACTGTATATAGAGGATTGTCATCAACAACTTTGCACCTTTTTATATACACTGCTCTGTGTGTGGTGGGGAATTAGGAAACCTCATGCACAGAGCAATTTGGCATGGAAGAATCTAAGTTGAAAACAAGCGTAAAGTACCTGTGGCCTTATGGCCAAGGGATAATTAAGCCCTTTTTTCTTCAGTAGCATTTCTCTTTTAGTTTTTTGATATACATGTTTTGTTTTGTTTTTGCAGTACTGGGGACTGAACCTGGGGCTTTTACACTGGGTTCTATCCCCAGCCTTTTTTTAAATTTCGAAATAAAGTCTCACTAAGTAGCCCAGGCTAGGCTCTAACTTGTAATCCTCCCACCACAGCCATCTAGAGTACTGAGGATTACAAGCGTATGCCAGCATGCCTATCTTATACGTATTTTTAAATTTGTACACATATTACCTTCTTATGAAAAATATGGAAAGTACAAAAAAAATTTAAGAAGGAAAAAATAAGAAAATGCCTATGATTCTTTTTTTTTATCTAGTGTAATTAAGGTCATATTATATACAGTCTTTAAAAGCTTGTATTCACTTAACATGACGTTTCTCATACATTAAAGAGTATAAGAGTTGAAATATGGAGCTTCAGTCATTAAAGATGTTTCTTAATCAACCTGGAACTACCAGATATTTTTTTAAAAATCACTTTTATTAAATATTATTATAGTGCGTATAGTCAAATAACATGTTAAACTAAAAAAAACTACCTTGAATTTATTGTGCCCTTGTGTAACTTGTAACATGTGAACGTAGAATAAACAGCTCAAAGTAGAGTTTCTGGGTCCAAGATGATATCCTTTCTTATTTTTGATTTCTAAGGATTTCCTTTCTTTTCTTGCCAGCTTATCATGAGACTTTAATTTTTTTATTTTTTTTGTCTTCTTTTGAGACAAGGTCTCGTTATGTAGTTCAGGTTGGCCTTGGGCTCACTTTGTAGCCCAGGCTGGTCTCGAACTTGCAGTGATCCTCCTGCCTCAGCCTCCCAAGTGCTGGGATTATAGAAGTGTGCCACCATGCCCAACCAAGACTTTAATTTGTTACTTTAATTTTGCGTGTGTGTGTGTGTGCTTTAACATGTTCCCAGTGGCTTGAACCACTGGTGGTCCATGCATGACATGATAGGATTGTCCCATGTCTCCTGATGGGACACTCATGCACGTACCACCAGAGTTTCAAATCAGAGCTGCCTGGTAGTGAGGCATACGAATTATAGGCCCATTATGAATATGTTTATCTGGTAGTTTTCTTTTTTCCTTTATAAAAAAATGCTCAGTTTATCACAGAATGTTGTTTCTTTCTTTGTACTGTGTATACTTTTTGTATAATTCCTATATGTCTGGTACTTTTGCTGAGAGTGCCTCATTTAATAACCCAGGAACATGGTAGCATTTGCTTTTTCACCTAGTTTGTAGTGTGTGTTATCTGGGGATATTTAACCCATTAGTGCTCATTAATTGTTTGGGCTCACCCTTGATCTTTTATTAGGTTTTCAGATTACTATATTTTTTTGTTTACCTTTTCCAGAGATTTGTTTTATTTTATTTATAGATTTTCCTTTTATTCAAGAAGAAAAACAATTTTTTTTATCTTTTAGGAGTTAAAATTTTGTTCTCTTTATTGATTCATTTAAAATTTGAACTTGTAGAAAAGAAGAAAGGGAAAAGAAAAAAGATAAATTTGTATATATACACTTCAGATAGCTAAGATGGATTGTACTACTAATTAATTCTATTAGTTCTTGGAACGAAACAGTTAACACAGGATTAGATCAGTTTTGCATGTCTGTATCTGGTAATCAAGTAACTCTTTTGAGGACAACTTGGCAAAATAACAACCTTTGTTAAGTTCCTACCACCTTGTTTTGAAAGCCTATATTGTTACTGTTTTGGGTTTTTTGTTTTTGTTGTTTATTTGTGTCTTTTGTTTCTTGTCTTTCTTGTATTTTTTTTGTTTTATTTTGTTTTTCCCTCTTTAAAATAAAATTTAAAAAAATTAAAATTTGAACTTGGTTATCATTTTAATAGTATTAGTGGAGCTTCCCTTTAGCCCTTTTTCTTCCTTTCTTTGGCCTTATTTCCTACATTGTGTTGAAATGAGAAATATTTGTTCATATTAGTTTTTTTGCAATGCTCTAAATATCCTCTCTGAATCTCTCTTAATATTTGCTTTGTGGTTTATCATGAATTACTTAGATCATTGTAACTTTCTTAGTTTTCATTTGCTCACTGCTATTTGTTTTATACTTTTGGACGTCTTTTCCTGTATTTTTATTTTCTTGAATTCTTTGTTCTAATTTTTTTTCACTTGTGTATCCTTTCTTTCTTAAAGTAGTTTCCAGATAGGATAAGCAGAAAGTATATTTTTTAGTCCTCTTATGTCTGTTAATATATTTCTTCTGCTTTTCTTTTTTTTTTTTTGTGGCACCAGGGATTGAACTCATGACCTTGTGCTTGCCAGGCAGGCACTTAGGCTGCTGAGCTAAATCCCTGGTCCCTGCCTTTTTGAGACAGGGTCTCACTATGCCGTTCAGGCTAGCCTTGAGCTCACTTTGTAGCCCAGGCTGGTCTCGAACTCACAACGATCCTCCTGTCTCTGCCTCCCGAGTGCTAGGATTACAGGTGTGAGCCACCATGCTCAGCTCTTCTGCTTTTTAATAATGATAATTAGAATATTGATCACTTAGCTAAATTTAGAATTCCTAGGTCAGTCTTTTTCTTTCAGCACCCTATAAATATTACTCCATTTCCTTTTAGCACTTAGTATGGTAGATGAGAAGCCTGATGTCTTATCTCTTTCATATTCCTTTTTGTTTTTCTTAATCTTAGTGTAGGGTGAAATGTCTACTGAACTTTTATTTTTGTCATTTAGAAATTCTCATAGGGCATGTGGCTCTTTTATGATGAATTCTGCAAACCTCTGAGTGCACAATTAGAAAAACTCTTCAGTGAACAGTCTGAAAAACTCATCTGTAGGTTTTGTTTCCATTATTTACTTATTAACCCTACTTATTTTTTTTTTAAATTTATGTATTTATTGTATTTTTTGAGACAGGGTCTCGTTATGTAGATGAGGCTGTCCTTGAACACTGTGAGGAGCAGGCTGACCTTGAACTCTCTCGATCCTCTTGCCTAAGCCTCCTGAATGCTGGGATCACAAACATGTGCCACCATGCCCAGCTACTTATTATTTTTCTGTTTGGTGTTGCTATTTTTTTCCTCTCTCATTTGATTTTTTGTGATACTGGGAATTAAACCCATGCCCTCAGGCATTCTAGGCAAGTGTTTTACCCCTGAGCTCTTTAGCCCAACTGATCTGTTTGTTTGTTTGTTTGTTTATGGTACTGGAAATTGAACCAAAGCTTTTGCACTGAGCTAATCCCCAGTGCTTCCCCCTCTTTTTCTTTTGAGATAGGGTCTTGCTAAGTTGTCCAGGCTGGGCTGGAACATGAGATGCTCCTGCCTCAGGCTTCTTGTATGCTGGGATTACAGTGTTTACCACCATGCCTGGTGTCTTGGTGACTTTTTTCTCATTGTTGAGACAAAATACATGACGCTCAAAATGAAGGGAAGAAAGGTTTATTTATCTTACAGTTTTTGGAAGTTTCAGTCTATACTCAGCTGGCTCCAACGTAATGTGGCATGGCTAAGGGGCAGCTGTTCATGGTGGCTGCAAGCAACAAGAGTGAAAAGGGTAAAAAGGGGGAAAAACACGTCTTCTTCTCTCCTGTATTGTATGCTGGCTCCACCCCTGGGGAAGGTGCAGCACTCACACCACCAATTCCAGTGCTAGACAACAAACCAATCACAAATGCTAGATTCAGCTACCTCCATGACTGCATGAGGCTTGGGGGGGCCACCTAGACACAAACCGTAACACCTGGCTTCATAATCACTTTTGTGTCAGTGATGCAGTGCCATTTTGAATATCACTGAAAACTATATTTTAAAAATTCCAAACTTGTCTTATTGCTTGAAGTTACACTACTTATCCAGAATTTACCAATTCTTTCTCTTTTTTTTTTTTTTTTTTTTTGTACTGGGAATCAAACTCAGGACCTTGCACTTGTAGGCAAGCGCTTATGCTGCCGAGCTATATCCCCAGCTACCAATTCTCTTAAAATACTGAGCCTTTCCTTCTGCCTGGTTTGCTGCTTCTCAGTTTACTCATTTGCGAAGTGCAGTCTTTTTGTTCAGAATTGGTAACTGAAATATGCTTTGTCAGAGACTGCATAGGTTATTGTTCTGTTCTTTTTCAGATGAAAATGGAGCAGCAGTTAGATTCATTGTAATTTTTTGTTGGCAGCTTAGAGTTCCAATAGTTTGTGTGGCATGGGGATGGAGCTATGGGTGAAGGAGGTGGGAGACAGCTGCAGGGCAGAGTACGCTTTTGTTCTGAAAGAGTGTCCCTTTTGTGTCTGCTTTGTCCCCTTGAGGCCTGCTGGGGTAGTGTCCCTTCCCTGGCTCGGCATCCAAGCAGAAGCGTGGCACAGCTGGGTGTCCAGTTCTGATCCAGTCCTGTCCCCTGCTCCCGTGCAGGCACTCTCCATAGGCTCCAAAGAGGGCATCCTGGTGGACTTGGCCCCCTGTGACTAATGTGGTGATTGAGAATTCAAGCTTGTGTTCCAATCCTGGCTCAGCTCTTTACTAGCTATGTAACACTATCATCTCATTTAGCCTCAACAGTGTTTTTTCTTGTGCAGATGATAATACTGAAATTTGATAATGGCCTAAAGCACTTAGTAGGGTGTGTGGCTCTTAATAATTGATAAAATAGCAGCAGTTTTATTGTCCATGTGCTGCGAGCTGGCTGCTGAATGAGCTTTCTAATTTCCATACTCTTCCTACCCCATTTTCTGCTGACTCTTCTCAAGGGTTCAGGCTTATGGATGAGGGTCTTGTTAAGCAAACACTTGATAGAAAATTTTCCCTATCAAATTAGTTGAGTCACTTTTATCAAGAATGAAAGGGGAGGAAGTCTTGTGCATCATCTTCGTTCCAGATAGTTGTGTGATTCTTTAAACCACCTGAAATTTATTTTAATAAATGAAGTGAGATGAACTTACACTTTTTTGGAAATAAATAATTAAGGCAGCACATTTTGTTGTATGATCCACCTGTCCCCATTATTTGTTTTTAGTACAAGGGGGTGATGAAAATATACAGTAAATGTTTACATTTTTAAAATTATTACCGTAAAAGACACATTGCCATTAGTCTCCCTCAAAACACACCATCTCGCTTCAACACACTTTTCCCATTGTTTTTGCCACTTTCTGATGCAGTTCTGGAAGTCCTCTCTCTCGAGCATTTTCTGTGAGGTATTGTCAAAAGTTCAGAAAATGTTGCTGCCAAGTGCCATCCAGTGGAGAGGCACAGTGTGTCCTCGTCCACCTTATTCACTAGATCTGGCACTGTGCTACTTCTGGCTGTTCCCCAAAGTCAAAATGACCATGAAAGGTTAATGATTGAAACTGATTTGGGATATCAAGGCAGCTACAACAGTACAGCTAATGATACTCATGAAAGAGGACTTCCAGAACTGCTTAGGAAAGTGGCGAGAACGACGGCATGTATCTTTGAAGAGAGGAGGGATCAGTGGCAGTGTATCTTTTACGACAATAAATCTTAAAATGTAAAGTTTTACTGTATATTTTGATCAGTATACTTGGGTCTGTATCTGGGCTCTTAAATTGTGTTCCACTGGTGCATTCTGTTTGATCCACAATATGTAGGTCTCTCGAGGTAGGAGACACTGTATTTGCTCATAGCGTGGGGTTTGGAGACAGGCTGCCTAGGTGTGAATTCTAGCTCCTTTTTACTTCATTGATGGCCTGCCTTTGGAGGGGACATTGGGACTTTGCCCTTTTCTTTTCCTCCCTCTTTGCTCCTTGGCCTCCTCTATCACACATTCTCACCATGGTGTGCTGTGCCACCTCTGGCCCAAAGCAGCAAAGCCAAGTGGGCGTGACTGAAATCTCTGAAACTATGAGCCAAAATAAACCTTTCCACCTTTTAATTAATTATCTCAGGTTTTTGTCACAGGTAGGAGAGGTGGTGGTTTTACCCTAACCATACTAGCACTCTCCATTTATTTTCTGATGTCACATGCCTAAGTGGTACCAGGGTGTTAACTCCCTTCTTAGACTAAGAAAGTGCCCACATATATATTTTAATCTGTCTTGACAGTTTTGGCTTTTGCTAGATTTTGCTCTTTTCAGGTCAGTATTTAGTTTCAGCTGTGTTTGTAATCCATATTCATACATGCACACTTACACTCACTAGCTGATTTATAAGTATGTTTTAAACTAAGAAAACTCTCCCCAATTTGTAATAGTGATTTGACCATTGCTAACTAGTTAGTATTAAAGTAGACCTGGCAGCCATAATCAGTGTAACTGAGGATATGTCAATCCTAACAGAGAAAGCAAAGAGGGAATTGACCTTGACCAGTTAGGCAGGGTGGAAAAAAAGCTAGTCCTTTGGCTCTGTGGTAAGAAAAGTCTATTTAATCATTGAAAGAAAAATCATTGCAGCAAATACCCCTGGGCCAGTTAATTGAAAGGACTCACAAGAATTTAACAAAGTTTATTTACTTTAGGTTAGTAAGGGTAAAGGATATAGTAGAGCAGAGGAAAGAAAACAGGCAAACAACAAAGAGGTCAGCTAGGTTCCTGGTCCTCTCTCATTTGCACAGAATGCTCTTTGTATTTGAATCATAATCCAATGATCCGATACACGTGGGATAGCTTGGCCTACACAAATAGGCAGCTAGAACAGAATGGAGTCCAGAAAGAGACTCGCCTACATATGATCAATTTGATATTTGAACAAAGAGCAAGGGCATCTCAGTGGAGAAAGAACAGTCTTTTTAACAAATGCTGCTGGAGCTACTGGATATCCACATATGACAAAATGAACTTAAGTCCTTACCTTGTACCATTTATAGAATAGAAATATATAGAAAGCAGGCTATAGAATTAAATGTAAAGTTTAGAATCATGAAACTTCTAGAAGAAACACAAGAGTAAGTATTCGTGACCAGAATCTGCATTTTAACAAGATGCCCAGGTTATTGTTCTGCACGTGAAAGTTGGAAAAGGATAGACTTATAAGGTGAACTTTGAAGGATGCACTAGTTAAGCAACTGAATGGAGGGAATGGGGTGGTGGGAACAGAGTGCTGGGGCAGGAGCTCAACTTGTGCAGGGAAGTACAGATGTGATGAGTTAGGGCGGCGATTTTATTGAACAAGTTCGCACTAAAGTTTTTACCCAGTGTGAAGTAAAATTTATTTTTACAAAAAGGAAAGGAAGCACACTTTTTATTTTTAAAATTTAAATTTTACAAGATTTAAAACTATGATCACGCCCATTTTTACTTTTTTGCAAAGAGAAAGTGCTAACAAATTACGTATTTTGTTTTTATTTGAAATATTTTTTCTTGGCAAATAAACAATTGGCAGCCCTGTGTGTGTAAGTCACCACCCTTTTAGTTGTTTTTGTCATTGTTTTTCCTGACCTACAAAATCCCAAAGTTTGGCAGTCACTGAGTTAGAAAACTGAGAGTAGTTTCCTAGAGGCCACTGTACAGCTGGGTGGGTACGGCAGGAATAGAGAGGGCCAAAACGCTGGAGGGCCTGGTAGACCATGGAGTTGCAATTCATCCTCAGAACTTTGAGCTGTAAATGGAATTAGATTTGCATTTTGGAACGATCACTTCAATGGCTGGATGCAAAAGGGATCAGAACAGTATAAAATAGGAATCAGGAATACTTGAAGAAGGCTTTCACAGATAGCAGTGTACATAGCTAAGGCAGAACAGTTATATGTTAGTTATATTAAGGAGGTAGAATTGAGTGTTCTGCAACCTATTGCATGGAAGAAGTAACTTTATATTACTTAAGTTATTCTCTGACTTTAAATTTGGTAAATTTAGTGCGCCCAAATAGGTGCAAGTCAGTGCATTTCTCAGAACTCTTAAATGGATTGATTTAAATGACTATAGCATGATTGAGCTTCTGTGCAGTGTAGTCCCTTGAAGACAAAGAGAAACTCATTAAAATGAGATCAGGGAGTTAATCCATCTTTCCACATACGTACCCATTCATGAAAAGCTACACTGTATGAGTCAGAAAATGCTGATTTCATTCATTTTATTACATATATAACCCCTTGGGAGAATACTGGTTAGTAAAAAATACTGGGTACTGCTAAGCTTCTCAGACTTATTTTCACAGAGCTTAACTTTATTCTGGTACATATTATGCAGAGCAATAATTTACATATCAAGCTAGCATTACACAATAGCCTTTTGTGATAGACTGTACAGCTTACCAGCCTTAGTTCAACAAGATTCTTACGAATTTCAGAATCTTTTTGCAGTATAATGAATTCTTAAGGATAATTTTAGGAAATAATTTAATTGCAGCTATTACTTTTACCCCACTCCCCAACAAAAGCATAAATAAAGGTTGACCAACAGAAGGGTCTGTTTCTTTGGCTTCTGCGTGCATTTAATCAGTTTATTTGTATGCTTTTCAGTAGGCATAGCTTAAAACCAAGGTCATGATGTAACGAATTATCTTGGTCATAGACTTTTCTCTATACAGAGAAATTTTCCTATGGTAGGTTCATCTCCACTCTGTTACACTGTGTACTCTGACACATCAAGAAATATTGATGCATAATTCTATAGAAGCTTATAGAAAGGTTCAATATGAAAGAAAAGTTAATGCAATTTTGATTTATGAGATTTATTAACATTCATGAATATGTACTGTGTATCTCAAAAACCCACAGGAAGAAACGTTGATTCTAGGGAGAAAGGATATTGTATACTGTGTTTTCAAGATAACATGAGGATTTTTTCAGCCATTCATTCTAAATTATCACTTTACATCAAGTAAAATTGTGACAGGCAGTAGCTTCTATTTATTTAACCTGGCAAAGTAAAGCTCTGGTGTCTTTGTCTTTTTTACTTTTCTGTTTTATACTTTGTACTATTACAAAGCATGTGCGATGCCTTTAAAGTTTGTGAAAATATGACGTGTTATTTACTTTTTAAAATAGCAGAATTTTAAGGCCTTTTATGATTTCTTTAGTACATGTCTCTGTCTTGAAGTAGAGTAGATGAATGTTCAAAATAAGGTAGATCATTTGATATGGACTCTGAGTCATTTTATGCCAGTTGGTGTTTTTCAGTAATGGGGGAAATGTAAGGAGATAGGTGTAAATACTGCAGAAATAGAAATTTCTATCCATGCTGTTATCTTTAATTGGAGTCCATATTGCAGTTGCTTCCTTTATCATTAAAAAGTATTTGTGTAATATAAATGTATTGAGAATATTCTACATGAGAACCGAAAGTATTTTCTGGTAGGATTGTATACAAATTTCTTAACATTTGGACATACTGGTTTTAAATGGTCAGAATTTTTAAAACATACTCATTCAAGGTTGTTCATTTTTTTAGGAGCACAGAATGTATTATCTAGAAGTAAGGGGTGTTTCACCTGTGAACTACTTATTAATGTCAATAAAAGATATTAAACCAATTCAAATCGCTAAGTACATGACAAATGTTTAGTACTACTGTTTCTTTATTCATAATATCTTGTGTTCTTAAGAAACTGTTTATATAGATACATACAGTTGTTGATACAAGTCGAGCACCATTTTTTACTAGTTTATATTTGCAGTACATAGTGATTACTTTATCATGGGGAGTTAGTACAGGTACTTAATATCTCTTATTGTTTTTCTTCATCTCCTTCCCCTTCTCTTCCTTTCTGCTCCAACTCTTGGTCCCCTTCTCATTTACAAAAAATCTAGTTTCGTCATTTTCCTCCCTTCAATTCTTTTCCCTATCCCTTTACCCTCCCTCTTCCCCTCTCCGTCCATCTCTTGCTCAATACTTTTAAAAACAACTTAGTGTGAACAATTAAACATACGCAACACTCAAAAATAGTGACTTATTTATCACTTCGCTTCAGTTATTAACCTTTGCCAATGTTGGTTTGGATATCTGCCCTTTCCACCCTTTGTTGGGCAGGGATGCTGGAATTTTCTTTAAATAAGTTTTAGGGCGGGAAGGTAGCTAAGCTGAAGAGTACATACTTAGCACAAGATAAATCCACAATGCAGATCACTGTTCTCAGACACAGAGCAGTACTTATGTTAATAAACTGCTCAAGATGAAAGGCCTTTTAGGGGCTTCTTTTTCTCAGGGTTCTGACTAGTGACTGAAAAGGACAACAGTGCAAGTATTTTGTATTTGTAGTGTCTGACCTGGTATAGGAGTCCACTCACCCTCCTTTTGAGACTCCTATTTAAAAAACAAAAATAATGTCACTTGATTGTGACTTTGTAAATTCTAAGTTGTAAAGGTTTTCACAGTGTTTGGATTTTGGGACAACTATAGGAGACCTTGTCTCAAGAAAAATTGGGGAAGGGGTGTCAGGTGTAGCTCAGTGGTAGAACACTTGCCTAGCATGCATAAAACTGAGGGTTCCGTCTTCAGTATGGAAAAGAGAAAAAGAGGAAGGGTGAGAGGGGGAGAGTCAACCATCTGGTTAAAATGCAGAGGATAAGCTGGGCATAGTGGCACACAACTATATTTCCAACGCTCAGGAGGCTGAAGCAGGAGGATCCCTGTGAGTTCAAGGCCATCCTTGGCTACATAGTGCTTTCAGAGCTAGCCTGAACTACATAATGAGACCCTGTCTCAGTAGAAACACACACACACACACACACAGAGGGGAGATTGTTAGCACAATTGATAAGCACACCTAGCTAGATGGCTGTCATAAGCACACCTGGCTAACTGCACATGACTGAAAATGACCAAAACGGCTGTAAATGTTTCTACAGCAGGAATGCCATTAAAAGCCTGAGATGCTAAGATAAAACAGCCACACCTCTTCTCCAGCTACTGACTGTGGGATTGCTACAACTTTGAGACCAAAGAAACTCAAGTGTCTGTGAGTCAGCAAAGTTGTTTTCGTCTGTTGTAGCAGGGACTAATTTGAACAACTGAAAGGAGCTGTTGGCTGAGGCTGGACCCACCCAACTTGAGCCCCTGTAGCTTAAACCTGACTGTCATTGTGCTCGCAGTTTCTACACAGTTCTGTCTATCCGCGGTGGAGGTCCCTAGCTACCAAAGACACACAGGGTATTGTAGAAAGTTGGGTTTCATTTACTTACTAAATGTGATGTGAGTGCATTTATTGAGAACAACACAGTAATCAGAGAAATCAAATAATAGATAAGCTTGGGGAGGGGGTAATCTACTATATTTTCTAAGAATCCCTGCAGCGTTTTCTGCATTAGAAGCATCTTTCGCCCTTCAAATCAGTCACTATAAAACTACCTAGAAAACCCACATTGACTGACATCCTATTGCACAAACTTTTTCTGTTAGTTTACAGATGAGGCTGAGGGCTGGTTCTTTTTGTTTGTATCACTGTTGTAGTGTGTGCTCCATTAGAGAAGTATTCCCTGGAAATTCTTCTTTGAAACAGTGGAATTCACCCCACCCCTCACCCCAAGTTACTTCATTGGTGGCAAAATAACAGTTGTCCCTTGGGAAATGAAGCTCATCACTATGGTAACTAATGAAGGTTGCATCATTCTAGGGCACATTTTAAAAAGCCTGGATTTCACCATGGATAGATGCTTCATCTTATTTTATTCAGTAGCTTAGCAACCTGTGGTATAGTGTTTGTCGCCACCCCCAACCTTCTCTTTTCTCCCAAGAAAGTGACCTGTATGTTTATGATAATGATTTTATTTTCTGTACCAAAAACCAGGACACATTCTGTGTCTGGAAAAGGACTGTTCTTTTTCTCTGGCCCACTCTGTGGTCTCTACACCCTTGGCTATTGATGCTATTCAAGGGTTTGCTGCTGGCCTGCTTTTCTTCTTATTCACTGATATCTACTACTTAAGTCCTGTGATTCCCAAATCTTAATTTTCAGGTCAGGTCTCACTCCTGAACTCTAGGTGGGTTGTTCATTCCACAATAGCCCTAAATAGGCTGTCCCCAAACTCAGCATACTAAAGATGAACTCAATGTGCCTTTCATAAAAATCATTTATTGGTGAATGGTACCACCTTGCACATAGCACCTCAGAGCCAATCAGTGCCTAAGTCCCATGTTTAACTTTTTAAATGCTCTCAAATTAGCTTTTTAGGCTTG
>RJWT010029672.1:0-14856 GCA_004365215.1 Cuniculus paca | reverse complement strand
CTCTGGGCACGAGGGGTGGAAGGATGCTGGGAACCTGGCATTTAAAGGGCACTTCCCGTATGCCTGGCACTCTGCAGGCTCGTGGCAGGCTGTCCCTTCCACCAACCCTGGGAAGGAGGCCATTGAGACCAAGAATGGGGCCAAAGTCACATGGCCAGGAGGTGTGGATTCAGATCCTAATCCCACTGCTGTCCAGCTGTGAGGCCTCAGGTAAGTGGCTTCCCCTCAGCCCCAAAAGGGCCATCACAGTCTCTAGGTCAGAGGGTGGGAGGAGCCTTCCCTCAGCCCACACCGCCAAGCCCTTTGCACAGTGCCAGCCCCATGGTGCGTGCCCAAGTTAGGGGATTTGTTTGGTGAGCTCCATCACTTCCGGTCACAGTTCTTTGTGGGGAGTGGTCTGGCTCTCCTGCCCATGACAGCCCCTCTGGGCTCTCCCAAGGGGAGCCCCAGTCCTTCCCAGTCCTGCCTCCAGCTCTGGGACTCAGCACCAGCACTGGTCACAGGGCCAGCAGTGTGTGACCTAGGCCCTGGCTGGACTTGCTGTGGATGCCACGCCCAGTGTCCCAGGCTTCTGCGACCTGAGAGTGCTTGGCAGCAGAAGCCAGCTGGTGACTCACTCAAGCTCCCTGTCACCTGAAACCCCCTCCTCCACCTTCCTTCCCAGCAGACCTGGGACCTCTGTGGGCTCCCGGGGCAGAGACCTCAACCCCTTGGGCTGGTGGTGCGGCCCAGTTCCCCGCTGTGAGAGCCTCAGCCCTGCTCTGGAGGCTTAGGGGCCCCAGGACTAGGGACAGAGGAGCGGTCTGCTCTTGTCACCGTGGCCCTGTCTTTGCCCCTCCTCACCACAGAAGAGGAGTTGCTGGTATCATCAGGGGTGTCACTGTCAGGGCCGGAGCTGGTGTCAGAATCGGGGCTCTTGTCACATGGAGAGGAAGCTGGGCTTTCCAAACAGACCACTGCCTCGAGGTCCCCACGCCTGCTCCTGGGAACAGCTGGGAAGCCCTGGTCAGAGAGCCCTGCCGGTGGGGACAGTCTGCTGGGGGGAGAGACAGGCCCATGAGTTCCCCCAAGGAAGTAAAGGGATCATTGTCGAATAAATAGAATACTCAGAAAAAAAGGATCAGGGAGAACCCTTCCCAGCCAGATACACACGACACACACGTGTACAGGCACATACACACATGCACGCCACAGGTGCCAGGAATCAGCCTGCTCCTGCAGAGCGAGCAGCCACACCAAGGTCCCCAGACCTCTTTGGATGGCTGAAACACTATGTACAGGTCAGAGGGGTCAAGATGCTGGCCAAGGTCACAGAGAAAGGAGAGGGCAGAGCTGAGCTGTAAACTGAAACTACTGCCCAGACCCTAGCCCTCTGTCATCAGAGGAGGGGTCGGGGGCCCAAGCTCAGTACGACTGGGGAACGGACTCAGGCTATGCTGGTGGGGATCTGCCAGCAGCTGGGCTCCCAGAGCAGCTGTAGAGAGAGCCCTGCTGTGGAAAAACCTCCAGGGTGGCCGCAGCTCACTTAGCTTCCAGCTGGCAGTATCCCTGAAGGGACCCACAGATTGGCCTAAAGATGGAACGGGTGATGGCCACAGAAGAGTTCTGTAATCCAGAAAATGGGGCACACACCATGTATTTCTCTACCTCTTCCATCCAAATCCCATGATGCCACCTGCAAACTAAATGCCCTGGTAGGTCCTGAGGGAGGGTATCCCACTTCATTTATCCCACACTGTCTGAAACATATTTGGTAGTCATTCCATAATGGAGCTTTCTGTTTTTAAATTGAACCAAGGGCCTTTGAACTGAGCAAAGGTAGGGTCTCACTAAGTCACTAAGTTGCCCAGGCTGTTGAATTTGTGATTCTCCTGCTTCAGCCTACCAGAGTGCTGTGACTACAGGCATGCATCATTGCAACTGGCTAGCAAAACTATTTTAAAAAATAATAATCATCGCCGGCACGGTGGCTCACACCTGTAATCCCAGCACTCAGGAAGCTGAGACAGGAGGATCATTGCAAGTTCCAGACCAGCCTGGGCTACAAAGTGAGCTCAAGGCCAGCCTGAATGGCATAGTGAGACTGTCTCAAAAACAGAAGGGCCAGGATTTGACTCAGTGGCCTAAGCACCTGCCTGGCAAGGGCTCACATGAGGCCATGAGTTCGATCCCTGGTGCCACAAAAAAAAAAAAAATAAATAAAAATAATAATAATCATCCTTGCCTGTAAGGAGCACATGCTCCCAAAGTCATGCTGATTTGATTCAGACCCCTCACACCTTTTTTTTGGTAGTGCTGGGAATCAAATCCAGACCTCCCATATGCTCTGCCACTCAGCCACACCCCCAGCCCCCAAGTCAGCCCCTCTCACTTTACAAACAGAAAAAGCGAGGCATAGAAAGATGCAGTCCTCTGCCCAAGGCCCCACAGCCCACAGGGGACAGATGTGGAGCTGGGACTCAGGTTTCCGGACCCTCAGGCCAAGCCCTCCAAAGGTCCCATGACTCGGTTGGGGGGTTCAAGCCAGTGCAGGCCTATCGTGGAGGAATCCCAAATCCTGGAGCAGTAGGGGTGACAGCAGGGACCCTCGAATGAGGGGACTGCACAAAGGGAGCCAGAGAATGCGCACAGCTGCTCACACCTGGCAGTGCAGCTGAGCCAGGTGCTGGGGCATTGGGGGGGGGTTGAGCCCTCAGGGAAGACAGCTGGGCTTGGGGACAGTGAGCTCAGAGACTCAGGAGCAAAAAGGGACAGTTTGATCTGAGTTCTCACAGTTGGGCCCAAGGAACATGCCCACTGCCCACCTGTGCCCAGACCCCAGGCCAGCAGCCACCACACTGACATTGTCACTGTGAAGGGGTGCAGGTGGGGAGGGGTGACCATGCCCGTCCCTAGACCCTGGGGCTCTACCCACCTCTCAGGCCCCTGCCTGAGGCCTGGGCCTGCCACGAGCTGGCAGGCAGAGGTTGTAGTGCCAAGCGCGTCCTCGGGGGCAGGCAGGCAGCGGGGCAAGTCGCAGTAGGGCGCCTCGGCACTTGGAGGGCTCCCCGGCTCCTTGGAGAGAGGAAGCAGCTCAGGCCCACGTGGGGTCCCCTCCCTTGCACAGTCCTCCTGAGGGCGGGGTGGGATCTCCAGACATCTCCTCCTGGGATCTCACCGCGCTTGATCGCTCACTCATCTGCCCTCTGGGCTGGAGGCGCTCTTGGGACCTGAGATGGGGCTTGCGTGGACAGGCCTAGGTGCAGGTGCTGGTGTGCATGAAGGCCTGTGTGCCTGGGCACGTGTGCACACAGGTGTGACAGTGTGTGTGCAAACACGCATGCACATGGATGGATGCCGGCCCCTGGGTACACCTGTGCATGTGTGTGTGTGAATGCCGCAAGTTTATTTAAGAGCGTATGAGCATGTGCCTGCCTGAGAATGTGCAGCCCCCAGAAGCCCCCAGAAAGCCTCAGCGGTAGCCACAAGTCCGGGGGAGGAGGGAAGATCACGCTGAGTGCAGGGAGTCTCTGAGGGAGGAAGAGCTAGTAGATGGAGGAGGAGGAGGGCAAGCATGTCCCCAGGGGAGAGACCTGCCCCACTGTGCCCCAGGGGTGAGGACGGGGCCTTCAGCACTGCAGCTCCTGCCTCCTGCGGCCTGTACAGGCCACACCTGTGAGGCTGGTGCCCAGCTCACCGGGGGGAACAGCTGCTCACCTCCAGGGAGGCCCCCCTGCCCCCGCCTGCTGCAGGGCCCTCCCCTGGTGGTGGGAGACAGGGCCGTGGCACCCTGCGCCCCGCCTCCTCTCGGGTTACCTGGGCAGCGGGCTCTGAAGGCCGTGGTGGTGGCTGGCGGCTGTCAGCACCCTCGTCCCCGGGGGGCTCCGGCTCAGGCCCCCGCACTGCCACCCTCACAGGCCCGACTCTGGGCTGTGGCGGTGGCACCGGTCGAGGCAGCGGAAACCCTAGAGGGGCCGGCTTTGGGAGCAGGGGCCCCTCATTACTGTTTCATAAGCCGGGGCCCAGCCAAGAACAATGCGGGACATGAAACCCAGGAATCTGATCCCAGCCGCTCACCTGAGAGCCAGGCAGGGTGGGAGCCCGGCCACCCGCTCCCTGGGGACCCTGGAGCCCAGAGTCCAGGGCTGAGGCTGCAGCCTGGCCAGTGCCCCATGGGCAGAGCTTCCCCAGGGTCCTCGCAGGCGCCACTGGCAGAGCCGGGCTGGGCCCAGGACAGGGTCCGGTGTCCCCTGCGACATCCGGCTGGGAGCCTGCCTGGGTTTGGTTTCACCCCTGCCCTGCAGCCCGATTCTGATCAGGGCCCGGCAGCAGGAGGTGTCAGATCCTCAGCCAGGCTTGGTGCCGGGGCCACCCAGGGGTGGGACAGCATGAGAGAGAAAGGAGCAGCTCGCCAGGCAGTGCAGTCTGTGTCTCAGTTATGTCCTCCCGGCCCCCAAGCCTGACACACACTGTAGCCCTGATTTCACCCGCTCCACCACACCCACACCCAGCCCAGCCTCAGTGCCCAGCTCTGATTCCTGTCTGGCAGTCAGCTCCGGCCCTGCCCCTATGCAGACCTGGGTCCCATCCCGGCTCCTCCATGTCCCAGCTGAGTGACCTGGCCCAGTGACCTCCCCTCCCTGAGCCCTGTTGTCTTGGAAATGAAGTCGGAAGTGTGAGCAAGACCTTGGCCAAGTGACTTGTCCTGTTTGTGTCTCTGTTGTCATGTGCAGAACTGGCATGATAGGAGCCTCTTCCTGGGGCGTTGAGAGAATTAAATGAGCTAGTATTTGCTTAGAACAGCTTATAACACCATCTGATCTGTGCGTCTTAAATTTAATATGTAATGAAAGAACACTAAATCAAGTTGCAGGGTTAAATTGGTAGAATAAGAGTAAATACAATAAAGAATAAAGAAATTGAGCTGAGGTGGTGCACACGCCCGTTGGGAGACTGAGGCGGAAGGATCACTTCGAGTTCGAGGCCTGCATGGGCTACATAACAAGATCCTCTCTCAAAAACAACAAAAGAAAAAAGAAAAAAGACAGAAAGAATAAGTAAATCGAGCCAGATGTGGCACACGACTGTCATCCCAGCATTCTGGGGGGGTAAAGCAGGAAGATCCAAAGTTCAAGTCTTGCCTGGGCAACTTAGCAAGACTCGGTCTCAAAATGTAATAGGAAAGGGATGTGTGATGCTGGCCCAGCGTCGCCTGCCTCCCTTTGAGCCTGCTGGTGACCCAGTCAGGGGTCAGGTCCTGTGACCTCCAGGGTTGACCCCTCCGCCACCTCCCAGCCTCTGGGAGAGCTGGCTGTGAGCAGAGCAGGGACAGGCGCAGGGCCCAGGGAAGCTGTGGCTTCCTGGGCATTTTAATTACCAGCTGGTCAAGAGCCAGTTTTTCTTGGAGGGAAGCAGGGACACCCTGGGGCCCTGGGCCATTTCTGCACATTCTAGGGTAGTGGAAGATGCTGGACAGGATCTAGTCCTACTTCTTTGCACCCTGGTGTGAGGAGGGACCCAGCAGGAGCTGCACAGCATGGTCAGAAGACCTGGCTAACCTTGATCCTGCCTCCCTCTGGGGATTGAACCATCCCCACTTCTCTCTTTTTAATATTGAAACAGGGTCTCACCACGTTATCCAGACTGGCCTTGAACTCATGATATTCGGCCTCAGCCTCTCAAGTGCTGGGATTACAGGCCACCACACCCTACTTGCTGGGGAAATATATATATATATTTTATATATATATATTTTTTTTCTTTATATATTTTTATATATTTATATTTTTATATATATTTATATATATATTTTTTGGTACCAGGTGTCGAACTCACAACCTTGCGCTTACTAGCCAGGGGGATATTTTTAAACACAGATTTTTTTTTATTCCATGTTTGAAATTCCTTGACTGTAGGAGCAGCTAGTTAAGGTGGCACGGACCTGTAATCCCAGCACTCTGGGAGGCTCATGCAAGAGGATCCCAAGTTTGAGCCCAGCCTAAGCAATTTAAGTGACTTAATGAAACCCTGCCTCAAAATAAAAATTAAGTAAGTGGGTTGGGTGTGTCACTCAGTGGAAAGCCCTGGGTTCAATCTCCAAGTACCACCAAAAAAACAAACAAACAGATAAGAGCAAACTGGGGCCAAGGCTCCAGAGACCCTGAAGAAATACCAGGCTAACCTTGGTTCCATGTAAACTGGGCGTGGGAATGCACACCTGCAATCCCAGCACTCCAGAGGCTGAGGCAGGAGGATCGCTGAGAGTTCAAACTCAACCTGAACTACACAGAGAGGTGCTGTCTCAGGGAAAACAAAACAAAACAACAACAAAACCTTTGGTTCTCAGGAGACACGTTAGGACAAAGAGATGGGAGTGAGGGGGCACCCCTACCTCCATCCGCAGCACCACCCAAGGTCGAGGCACCCGTTCCCTGGGGCAGAGGCAGGAGGAATCCACCATTCCTTCCATACCTGATCCTGCACACCAGGTAATGGGGCCCAGGGTGATGGCCGGGACGGGCAGGCAGGGGAACAGAAAGTCCGGTAGAGGTGACTGCCATCTTCTGTGGACGGGTCTAGTTTTTTGTTTTGTTTTGATCTTCTTTGGTTTTTAGCTTTTCCTGGCCCAGGGGATGGAACCTAGGGCCTGGCACGTGCTAGGCGAGGACGCTGCCGCTGAGTCACACTCAGCCCGGGGCGGAAATCCCATCTGGTACCTGGGGAACTGTGTCACCCCCGGAGGTGGCCTTTGGTCCTGCCCCAGTCACCCTCATGAGTTGGCAGCACTCAGGGGACTTTCACAAGTGGGGACGGCACTGGAACAATGGAAAGCTAAGGATCTGATCCGGAAACCGTCTCTCCCTGTACCCAAGGAGGAGGCCCATGGCCTGGCGTTCACTCCTCTCCCTGTTCTGGATGGAGCCGTGTCCGCCTCCCATGACCTGTGGCTATCAGCTGACTCCCCTGGGTGCAGCCCAGAGGTGGCGCTTGTGCTAGGCCCAGTTCTGTCCTGGGTACCTGGGGAAAAACACCCCCATTCCCAGGCCTCCCCTCTTCTAACCCATGAGCAAGGCTTTCACCAGCACCAGATCCTGATGGCGCGGGAGCCTCCTCTCCTGTCCTGCTCTGACCTGAGAGGAAGCCCTGGGCCATTGATAGCACCCTGGCCACTGCACTGGGTCACACTCGCCATGCCCCAAGCACAGTGACTATGAAAACTGCAGACTGGTCACACTGTCACTCCCTTGTTTAAATCCTTAGCAGCTCCCCATGACTCTCAGGATAAAATCCAAAGTCCTCAGAGTGTCCCCAAAGGCCCCCAGACCCTACCACTTGGCCTCATACCACTTACTGTACTCTTACCACATTGATCACACCCAGGATGAAATAAACATCTGCATGGATGACTTTCTTACTCTCCGTCTCCCCTGCTGGCCCACCAGCCTTGCCACGCCACGGAGGTGTCTAATTTCCCAGCATCCCGCAGAGCACTTGCATGTTTCCAGCCCCTACTTAAGGTATAGAAAAATGTGTGATGGAGCTGGTCATGGTGATGCACGCCTGTAATCCCAGCACTTGGGAGGATAAGGCAGGAGGATAGCTGTGAATTCGAGGCCAGCCTAGGCTACAAAGTGAGTTCAAGGCCAGCCTTGAACTGTATAGTGAAACCTGCCTCAAAAAAGCAAAACAAACAAAAAGGCCAACCTGTACTACATAGTGAGACGCTATCTCAAAACAAGCAAACAAACAAAAAAGGCATGCAGTGACCCAAACTCTCAGGTAGGGACCAGAGACCCCTAGGCTGGACCTCTGGCCCATCTGGATCCAGGATCCTTCTGCCCCATGATGCTGGGAGAAGGGCCAGTGCTTGGGAGATGGCAACACGGGCCTCTCCAGTATTTGTTCCTGGAGCTCGGGCAAGGGAAGGGCAACTGTCATTGGAAGTCTCTGAATCTCAGGTAGAAAGGAATCAATCTCTAAGGACTCTGTTCTGGCCAGGAAGAGGGAAGAGAGGGAATAAGCCACTTGGGGCTTGGGGCTTGGGCTGCACAGTACCAGCTGTCAGGAGGAGCTGCCCTATTGCCCAGGAGGAGAGCGGCACAGAGGGCTCACGTGCCCCGAGGTGGCACGGCAGCGAAACGGCAGAGCCACAGCTCCAACTCAACAGCCACCTCAGAGCCTGAACCTCTGCAGGAAGCTGGATGCCAGACACAAGCAGAGGGAGCCCTGGCCCCCTGGGCATGGCACAGCCATAGGCGTCAGGGCTGGAAGGGGTGCTGGCGAGGCACGGGCCCCAAGCTTCCCAAGGCACGGGTGCCAGGCGCTCTGGGTGGCTTGGCATCTGACCACATGGATCACACCGTGCACAGCGACTCCTCTTTCACTCCTCCAGCAACTTCAAGAAAAAAGTGGGGACTGGTGTCTTTAACACCTCCCTAGTCCCTGCTAATCTCCCTTTTAGACAAAAGACAGCCGGGCTCAGGCTCCATGCCTTCAGCTGACAATTGAACAACAACTGTGTCTTGTCTTTCTCTTTTCTAGATTTCTTCTTTCATTTCTAACCTCTGAATGCGATCTTAATTTCTGCATTTAGAACATGATCTCAATTTTCTATTTGTGGTGGTGACAGAAAGGTTTATCTCATATAAGTGAAAAAAGGACGTGGATTTGGGGCCTCTGGGTGTGGCTCAGTGGCAGAATGTGTGCTTAGCATTCACGTAGGCCCAAGGTTCAAACCCCAGTACCCCAGGAAAGGCTATTATCCCATTGTACAGGTAGGAAAACTGAGGCACTGGCCAGGAGGAAGCTCATGGCCCGACTCCCCAGCCCACACCATGCTGCGAAGCAGGCCCACCTGATGCCTTGCTCCAGGGGCCTCCTCAGGGTGCAAGCAGTTTTGACAGCGGCTCTGGGAAAGCATGTTGGCCTCGAAGCATTCACATGGTGCCTTCCCAGCCACCTCCTCCATACTGATAAGCCAGGCCTGGGCAGCTCCTGTGACCTGAAAGCTGACTCTGTAGGGTGACCTGGAGAGAATGGAGGTGGGGGCAAGGAGCAGATGACTGGCTGGCCACCCACATGGACCTTAGCCCCAGTTTCCCCAGGCCAGCCAAGAACCAAGGATATAAGATTATCCATCCCCTCATCTGTTTATTATTCACTCAACAAACAGTAATGGCTACTAAGCACCCAGACACATTGCCAAGCATTTGATGTATGATTGCAGTATTGTTTTTTCATTTTTGTTTTTGTTTCTGGAATTGAACTCAGGACCTTGCCCTTGCCAAGTGGGTGCTATACTGCTAAGCTACATCCCCAGCCCCGCAGTAATGTTTAAAGTGTGTTCTAATAACCCTGCATTACTTTCTTCTGGGCTGCTCATAAAAATGCAGATTTCTAAGCAGGTGTGGCGTTGCATGCCTATAGTCCCACTTGCTTAGGAAGCTGAGGCAGGAGGATCACTTGGGCCTAGGAGTTCAGGACCAACCTAGGGAACAAACAAGACCATCTTCTCTAAAAAAACACAAACACAAAAACAAACAAACAAAGCAGATGCTGTTCCTTCTGTTCCACCCAGTCAGAGCCTGCAGGGCACGTGGCTTGGGAGTGTGCTATTTAAACAAGTCCCCTAGCCTTGGTGATTCCAGTACACAAACAAGGTCGGCTGCCTCTCTGCCTGACAGCACTACGGTATCGTAGTTCAAATCAATGCCAATTGCACACCAGGCAGCTAAGGCTCAGAGAGGTTCCCTAACACCCAAGGCCACGCCACTGAGCTGGATTCAAACTCAGGCCTTTGCCAGGTGTGGTGGTGCACGCCTGTGAACTGGCTGATGTGGGAGGGGAGGGAAGAGAGCTTGAGGCCAGCCTGGGCTGCACAGTGAGACCCTATCTCAAGAAAAAGTAACCAGCAGTGGGTGTGGTGGCACACACCTATAATCCCAGCTCTAGGGAGGCTGAGGCAGGACGATCACTGAGTTCAAGGCCAGTTTGGACCACATGGTGAAACCTTGTCTCAGAGGAGAAAACAAACAAACAAAACAAACAAACAACCCGAACCAACAAAACACCAAATCCAGATTTATGTGGCTCCTACTCTCGGAGCTAGAAGGGAGGGACAACTCACATAGGTCCCTTGGGAAACAGAGTAAGCCGAGGCTGGCCAGGTATTCTCAGAGTTGAGGACAAGGCTTGGACAGAAGCATTTGTGACAGAGCTTAGCCCGTGAGAAACTTTCCTGTCTCTACCTGAGCCTGGGCTCCAAGGTCACACCCTGAGCCACTGAAGGACCCTCTCCCACACGCGCAGAGTCCAGGCAGGAGAGGGCCACAGCAGGCGCCCAACGTGCCCAACACACAAGCGCCTGCCGGCCCGGCCCCCGTACCCATCCTGCCTGGACTCTCAGCCTGGCCAGTTTCTTCCCAAGCTCTCAAAGCTCAGGCTTTGCCGCCAATCTCAGCCCAGCGCTGAGGAATCTCGCCTCCTCCCAGGGCAGCCAGGGGAAAGCTCCAGCTCCTCCACCTGAAGAGGGCGCTCCGAGGGGGCAGGGCACGATGAGACCGGGGACCCGCCGCCCCTCGATGGCACCAGGGTCTCCGATCCCGCCTGGGTCGTCATCTCCCTGCCTCGTTCCCTGCCCACCAGCCTGGGCTGTGCCTTCTCCGTCGGGCGCATAAAAAAGCATCGCCTTGGACAGAGAACCGCGGCTGCTTTCCCGGGGACCGGGGGTGGGGGGGCTCTACTCCACGTGTCTCTCGCTGCTCCTGTTTCCTCCCCCACCCCAACCAGTTGGCAGAACCCTTCCCTACTGAAATGCACGTTAGCTGTGGAAATAATAACCAAAAACCTTCAGCGGATGCGCATGCCCCGCCCGGAGGATAGCCCTCTGCACCGCCCCATCCAGCCCTGCAGCCGGTTCCTCCCAGAATCTTACCCCTCCCTCTGCCTTGCCTTCCTGCCCGCTCTTTCTGCCGCCCGGTACTCACCTGGGCTCGGGTTTCCAAGTGCAGGGGCTGCGGCGGTGGGAGGGCCAGGGTCATGGCCTCTTTATTTTAACAATGAATCAAAAGGGGGCCCGGGAGGTGGGCGGGAGACCACGCCCCTGCGGCTCTCACATAGGCTCTCTCGAGGAGCCTAATTTACATGAAGGCTGTGGGATTGGGTCCGCGGAGGATAAAGGGCGGGGCGGAGGCGGGCGGTGCCCAGAAGCCACAGAGCGCGGGACTCGCCGCACGTTTAGCTTGGGTCGTCCCCATCCCCGGCCCAGCCGGGGCCCCAGGGGTTTGCCGGTGCTGGCGGGCGGATCCGGCCTCTTCCCACTCTTTCCCGCTATTTCAATCCGCTAGGCTGGCTTTAGCCCCGACCTTAGGCTGGAAGCGTAAGTAACCTTCGTGCCTGTTTTCCAGATAAAATACCTGCGAGGATGAAGAGAAAGAGTTTCCAGTAAAAAGCAAGACGTGGGCTGCGCAGTTGTGACCCCAGCAATCTGGGAGGCCGAGGCTGGAGGATCGCAAATTTGAGCCCAGCTTGGGCAGTTTAGCAATTTAGTGAGATCCTGTCTGAAAATAAAGAGTTAGTGTGAAGGCCCTGGATTCAAACTCCAGACCTATGAAGGAAAAAAAAAAAAACAAAAAAAAAAAAAAAAGAAGGGCTCTGGCACCTGCCGCATGCTGAATGGATGCACAGTACGAAAGCCACAGTACTGTATTAGTATGCCAGTCAGGGACCCCGGGACGTCAACCATCTCTGCCCAGGGGGCTTCGACATTTGCACACTTACACTTCCGCTGCTTTGGAATCACTCACAAAACACACTCCCACACACACACCTGACCTTTTTAAGGGCTCGTTTATTTGGCACTGTCTGCATGGCAGCTTCTATTCCAAGTCTCCACACCCGATCAGAGAAGTTCATGCAATTGCCAGAGTCACACAGTGTAGCAGGCAGCAGAGCCAAGGCCCAACCCTTCCCTTGCTAATTTACTGACCTTCGGCTGTCCCTGGTGCACGAATGGACATGGAATGGGGGGAAGAACATATGAATAAATGTGGCTCCTTCCAGGATGAGGGGGCCATTGGGTAGTGGGAGAGACAAACCCCTGACCAGCTCAGCCTAGCCCAGTGTGGATCTGGCTAAAACACAGCTTCTGAACAAGGGCGATGCCCTATTTTGTCTCTTCCTGTAAGCGAGACAGAGGCCAGTGACACCATGTGCAACATCTGGCTGTGATTTTCAGAGATTTACTTGCCCTCTCTGAGCCTGGGACCAACTGGGTATTTGGGTGACCATGAAGCCCAGGGCGTGGCCCCAGCGCTCTGCCCCACCAGTCAGGAAACACTAAACCAGTTCAGGGTGGCTCTTCTGACAGTCCCAGCCACTGAATATCCTCAGGGCGCCCACTGGTCAGCAGTGTGTGCTGAGGGTCTGTCACATGGGCCTGCGTGGCATTTACCTCAGTGGAGAAAAACCCACCCAGACAGGATCAGCAAGCAAACACGCAGTGCGTCGGTTCCAGGCAGGTGCAGAGGGGGAAGTAAGGGGCTGCTGGAGGAGTGGAGGGGCCAGGTGGGCGCTGAGCTCTCTGCTTGGCCTTGGAGCCTCAGGGATGGGCCCTTGTGGCACAGGACAGCAGGTGGCCGGCAGCAGCTGGGAGTGGGGGAGGAGAGCCGACGGGGTAGGGGAGAGACCCAGGACAGTGGGAAGAGGTCCCCTCTTGTTGGGGGTAGGCGATGAGGGTATTGAGGACAGAAGGGTTCCTAGTAACCCAGCTGGCGACCACCCCTGATTTGCCCAGAGCTTAGACACCCTCCCACTGTGCCTTCGTGCCTGTGCCAGCCAGCATGACAACTCCTTGTCCCACTGTTTTTTTTTTTTGTTGTTGTTGTTGTTGTTTTTGTCTACTTTGAGACAAGTCTTGCTGTGCAGTTCAAGTTGACCTTGGGCTCACTTTGTAGCCCAGGCTGGTCTCGAACTTGCAATGATCCTCCTGTCTCAGCCTCCCAAGTGCTGGGATTACAGGAGTGTGCCACCACTCCTGGCTTGTCCCACTGTTGTATGGGGCAGGAGTGGGGGCTTGAACCCAGGGCCTTTACACTGAATGCCATCCCCAGCACCTTTTTTATTTATTTATTTATTTATTTATTTATTTATTTATTTATTGCAGCACCAGCGATTGAACTCAGGACCTTGTGCTTGCTAGGCAGGCACTTAGGCCTGCTGGGCTAAATCCCCAGACCTTGTCTTTTTGAGACAGGGCCTTGCTATGCCGTTCAGGCTGGCCTTGAGCTCACTTTGTAGCCCAGGCTGGTCTCGAACTCACAACGATCCACCTGTCTCAGCCTCCCGAGTGCTGGGATTACAGGTGTACGCCACCACACCTGGGTTAAACTTTTTTGAAACCAGGTGTCTGCTTTAGCCTCCTGAATATTGGGAGAACATGTGCCACTGTGGGCCCACCCTCTTGCTTTCGCCTGGTATTTGCCAACCGTGGTGACTGGGACAAAGGGAGAGGTGAACAGTGACACTCCTTGGACAAGGAAGACAGGTTCAATGGGAGCACAAGAAAGATGGATGAGGTAAGGGGAAGAAAAGAGGGCAGATTCAGACACTGCAGATGGGACTTTGGCACCAGGGCCAAGAAAACCTTAAAGCCCAGCACTCGGGAGGCTGAGGCAGGAGGATCTCTGTGAGTTTGAGTACAGCCTGGGCAACCAAGTAAGTTCAAGGCCAGCCTGAACTTCATAGCAAAATCGTCTCAAAAAAAAAATCCTAGATTATTTTGAAGGTTGTTTGGGGGCGTGTGGCAGGAAGGATGGGTCCTGTGATGGGCCAACACTGGCTAAGGTGGGCCTGTGACAGCAGCAGAACATGGAAATGGCTAAGGTCCAGCTTCTCAGAAAGTTCAGTCTGGCTGGGGACACGGGCCTTCCAGGTCACAACACGCTCTATGTTTCAAAAAGGAAACCGCAGTATGGTGGGAGCCCGAGGGAGAAATTCTTCGTCCTGGCCAGGCTGAGTGGTGGGACCGGGGAAGGCCTCTCCAAGGAAGAACTTTTAAGGCAGAGCCATGCAGAAGGCTCTGAGACCCACCTGACACCACCAGAAGGGCTCTGAGGTGGGCAGGGGCCGCTGCTTTAATTGACATTCTCACAAAACAGGTGGTGAATTCGGGCATGGGGCAGGTGCCTGTAACCCCAGCACTCTGGGAGGCTGAGGCAGGAGGATCAGAAGTTCGAGCCCAGCGTGTGCAACACAGCCACTTAGTGAGACCTTGGTTCCAAATTAAAAATAAAAAATTAAATACATAAAAATGCTAGGGAGCTGGGCATGGTGGCTCACGCCTGTAATCCCAGCACTCGGGAGGCTGAGACAGGCAGATCGTTGTGAGGTCGAGACCAGCCTGGGCTACAAAGTGAGCTCAAGGCCAGCCTGAATGGCATAGTGAGACCCTGTCTCAAAAACAGGGCTGGGGATCTAGCTCAGCGGCCTAAGCGCCTGCCCGGCAAGCGCAAGGTTGTGAGTTCAATCTCTGGTGCTGCAAAAAAAATTTAAAAAAAAATGCTAGGGACACAGCTCGATTTGAAGGCCCTGATTCCAATCCCCACATAGGGAGAGGGGCAGGCAGTGAGCTCTCCACACTGAGAATGGATCAGGAGCCCTCGCCAGGGCATCCTGCCCCAAAGGAAGGCTGCAGCTCACAGCAGGGGCACTGAGCCCGCAGAGGTCCGTGGGTGCCGGGGAGGATGGAAGCAGAGCCCCCTACAGGAACCCTGAGTCATCCAGGTTGTGCCCTGGCTGCCAGCAGGATGTAGAGAACACTTTGCAGAGTCCAGCTCTGGGGAGCCACAGCTCCTGGCTGTCCCAGCACAGCCCAACCTG
>RJWT010029671.1:0-14855 GCA_004365215.1 Cuniculus paca | reverse complement strand
ACTCACGACCGTGCGCTTGCCAGGCAGGCGCTTAGACCGCTGAGCTAGATCCCCAGCCCTGTTTTTGAGACAGGGTTTCACTATGCCATTCAGGCTGACCTTGAGCTCACTTTGTAGCCCAGGCTGGTCTCGAACTCACAACGATCCGCCTGTCTCAGCCTCCCGAGTGCCGGGATTACAGGCGTGAGCCACCACACTCGGCTTGTTTTCCCTTTCTTTTCTCATTTTCTCTGTTATGTTTTATCCTCTTTTGTTTTTCTTTCTGTATTTTTTTTTTTGGTGTGTGAGAATATTTTTGTTTACTGCTTGTTTCTTTTCCTTTTCCTTTTCTTCTTTTCTCTCCCATTCAGGATTTAGATCTCTAACCTTTCTTTTTTGTTTATTCTGCTTGTTCTCTTCCTCTCTTTAGTCAACTATCTTGCTTGACTTTATGATACTTTCATGTGAGTAAACATGGTGTCTTCTCTTTCTGGTTCACTTCAAAACTCCTAGGCCTTCTCATCCTATCCTTCCTTTCTGTGTCCTCCAATTATGCAAAACCTGAATGATCATCCTGTGCTCCAGCCTTGTTCCTGCTATGTTTAACCTCATTCATCTCTCCTCCTACCCCTATCCTCTTGAACCCTCTCCCCCATACACAACAGGGTAAAATCACTCTATTAGGTGGAAAATCATTACATACAAGTTCCTGGTATAAGTTAGAGTATACTATATATCTGTAGCCTTCCTCCTGCAGTTGCAGGTATCAGGCTAATAGTTACCAGTTTGTCAGTAGCCAGGCTGTACTTGAGTCTATCATTATTGCCAACTGAACTACTTTAACCAGGATGTTGTACATGCTTTAACCTGTTTTTACTCCCTGTATTACAATGCTTTGATTGTAAGGGATCATAACCATCACCATAGTTCAGTACCAAAGGAATGAGCCCTAAGTCAAATAGAACTCTTCAGTCTTAATATATTGGGAAAGTAGGTTCATGGAATAGACACAAAGACCAAGAACCACCTACATCTAGAAAACATCCAGAGGAACATACATTACCTAAAGCCTCAACACCAGTGATAAGGCTGTTACAAGAAATCTACAAGCATCAAAACAGAAAACAAAATAAAACAGAAAATGACAGGATGAAGAAGCAAAATGCAACCCCAGACACCCAGCCCATCCAGGACAAGTCCAGAGCACAAAGAGATAGAGGAAATTAGAAGCCAATGAATGGAACTCTCTGAAATGACAGCAGCACAAGTGAAACAAAACAAAACAAAAAACAAAAAACAAAACAAAAAACAAATGGAAAGGCCATACAAAAAACAATCTCTAAGGTGCAAAAAGAAATGACTATCAAAATAAAAGACATTAAAGAAGACACAGATAAACAAATAGAGTATCTTAGGAAAATAATGGAAACCACGAATCCCAAACAGAGACAAGAAATGGAATCAATGAGACAGATCCAAACAGAAATGCAGGAAATTAAAAACTCCGTTGAAAGTATATACAGCAGGTTGAATGAAGGCAAGTATAAAATATCAGATCTAGAAGACAGGAATGCAGCTAGCAATCAGAAAGAGAAAAATATCTTAAAAATAGCAAGCCAGGTGTGATGGCACATGCTTGTAATCCAAACACTCAGGAAATTGAGGCAGGAGGACAGCCATGAGTTCCAGGCTAGCCTGGGCTACATAGCAAGACCTTGTCTTGAAAACAACAACAAAAACTAGCAAGAGACCAGGAAAAATCAAGCCAACAGCTACAGGATGAAGGAACAACATAAGATTGATTGAAATCAGTGAGAAAGCTGGAGACAGTTCAAAAGCCATTAAAAACCTCAACCGAAATAATGGCAGAACACTCCCAAAAACAGGATAAAGAATTTGACATACAAATAAATGAAGCATATAGAATTCCAAATAGCCATGACCAAAATAAATCTACACCCAGCCATATAATAATCAATATTCCAGAAATTCAGCACAAGAACAAAATATTAAAAGCAGCTAGAGGAAATAAATATATCACCTATAAAGAAAAACCATCAGAATCATAGAAGACTTCTCAATACAAGCCCCCAAATCAAGGAGAGCTTGGAGTGAGGTATTTCAAGCCCTAAATCAAAACAGCCTTCAATTCAGATTGATGAACCTCACAAAACTATCTTTCAAAATTGATGGAGAAATAAGATATTTCTATGACAACAACTGAAGAGGTTTTTTTTACCACCAAACCAGCTCTATAGCATGCTCTGAAGGGCATATTAGCAATGACAAAGACTACAAACATATGAACACCAATAGAAAGCAGCAGCCAGCAGGGCAAGCAGTTAAACAGAGGAAAAAGACAGTGAACAAACAGGAAAACAACATGAAAAATAAAAAACAATACATACAGTTATAACAATCACCATAAATGGTCTCAACTCACCAATCAAAAGAAACAGACTGGCAGAGTGGATCAAGAAGTAAGACCAATTATATGCTGCATTCAAGAAACACATTTAACCCAAAAAGAAATTCATAGACTAAAAGTCAAAAGATGGGAAATAATTCTCCATGCCACAGGAACCCAGAAAAGTAGGGTTATTCTATTTGTAGATAATGCAAACTTTAAGCCAAAACTGATCAAAAGAGACAAAGAAGGTCATTACATACTTGTTAAGGGAAAACTCCAAGAAAGAGATAATCAAATATGCACCAAACACATGTTCATCCAACTACATAAAAAATTTTAACAGACATGAAAAGCCAAATAAACACACAATTGTAGTGGGGGACCTTAATACCCCACTCTCACAAATAGATAGATCAACTAGACAATAAATCACCAAAAATATTAAATTAAACAAAGCCTGTGAACAAATGGACTTGGTGAATGTCTTCAGAGGACATTCTCCAAAACAGACCATATATAAGCTGATAAAACATGTTCAAGTAAATGTAGAGGAACTGAAATCATCCCATGCATGCTATTTGATCATAGCACAGTGAAACTAGAAATCAACAACAAAGCAAATCACAAAATTACATTAACACATGGAAATTAAAGAACATTCTTCTGAACAACCAGTGAGTCACAGAGGAAATTAAAGATGAAATTAAACAGTATATACAATTAAATGATAATGTTAATACAACATGCTGAAACTTATGGGACACAATGAAAGCAGTCCTACAAGGGAAATTTATAGCGATGAACTCACAAATCAGGAAAACAATGAACTCAAATAACCTAATGCTGAACCTCAAACTTCTAGAAAAAGAAGACAAAGTCAAACCCAAAACTCATACAAGGGAGGAAATTAAAGATAAAAGAAAGTAATGAAATAGAGACTAAGAAAACAATACAAATAATCAAAAAGTTGATTCTTTGAAAGAATAAAATTGCTAAACATCCATCTTATCAAAAAGAGGAAAGAAAAAACACAAATTCAAGCAATTAGGAATGAAAAGAAGGAAATCACAACAGATTCCACAGAAACCCAGGAAATCATCAATACCTACTATGAGAATCTATATTCTACTTTTTTCTTTTTTGTCTTTTTGAGACAGGGTCTCAGAATGCAGTTCAGACTAACCTTGAGCTCACTTTGCAGACCAGGCTGGTCTCGAGCCCACAACAATCCTCCTGCCTCAGCCTCCTGAGTGCTGGGATTACAGGTATGCACTACCACGCCTGGCTCAAGAATCTATATTCTAATAAGATGGAAAACACAGAAGAAATGGACAAATTCCTATACACAGTCAAATTGCCAAAACTAAATCAAGAAGATATAAAAATTCTAAATAACCTGATATCAGCTAGTAAAATTGAAAATATAATTTAAAAATTTACCAACCAAAAAAGCCCAGGTCTTGATGAATTCACTGTTGAATTCTACAAGAAATTTAGAGAAATAATGCCACTAATTATTAATATTTAAAAAAAAATTGAAAGGGAAATAGTACTTCCAAATCCTCCTGGAAGCAAGTATTACCCTGATTCTAAAACCAGGAAGAACTCAACCAAAAAAAAAAAACTACAGGCCAATCTCCCTAATGAACATAGATGCAAAAATAATAAAATACTGGTGAACAGAAATCAACAAATCATCAAGACAGTTATACACCATGACCAAGTAAGATTCATCTCAGGGATGCAGAAATGGTTCAACATATGCAAATCAATAAATGTAATACATCATATCAACATAACCAAAGGCAAACATCACATGATCCTCTCAGTAGATACAGAAAAAGCATTTCAAAAATTCCAACTCCCATTCATGATAAAAAAAAACCCTACAGAAAATTGAAATAGATGATCTTTACCTCAATCTTATAAAAGCCATCTATGACAAACCAACAGCTAACATCATATTTAATGGTCAAAAACTGAAATCTTTCAGGAAAAGGCCAGATATCCAATATCACCACTCCTAGTCTATATAGTTATGGAAATATTAGCCAGAGCAATTAGACAAGATAAAAATAAAAGGAATGAGGATGGGAAAGGAGGAAGTTAAATTGTCATTATTTGCAGATGACATGATACTCTACATAGAAGACCCCAAAAACTCCAACAAGAAACTTACAGATTTAATATCTAAATTCAGTAGTGTAGTGGGATACAAAGTCAGCACTCAAGTATCAATAGCATTTTTTTGTAGACAAACAAAAAACTCTGATTCCACTGAGAGAGAAATTATGGAAATAACACCTTTCACAATAGCATCCAAAGGAAAAGGAAGTACTTAGGAATCAATCTAACAAAAGATGAAAAAGATCTATACTTTGAAAACTACAATATTCTGAAAAAGGAGATTGACGAGGAGAGGAGATATCAGAAAGTGGAAAGATAGCCCTTGCTCTTGGATAGGAAGAACGAACATTGTGAAAATGGCCACACTTCCAAAATTGTTATACAGATTTAATGCAATTCTGCTCAAAATACCACTAGCATACCTCACAGATTTAGCAAAAACATTCCTAAAATTCATCTGGAACCAGAAGAGACCTAGAGTAGCAAAGGCAATTCTGGGCAACAAAGACAAGGCAGGAGACATCACAATCCCTGTCTTGAAATTATAGTACAAAGCTTCTGTGATAAAAATCAGCATGGTACTGGCAAACAAAACAAAACAAAAAAAACAGACCTGAGGATCAGTGGGACAGATTAGAAGATGTAGACACTGCTATAAACACACTCAGCCACCTTATCTTTGACAAAGGGGCCAAACATGTTCACTGGAAGAAAGATAACCTCTTTCATAAATGGTATTGGATAAACTGGCTCTCTACATGCTGAAGACTAAACTAGACCCATGTATAGCACCATGTACTAAATTAAAGTCAAAATGGATCAAAGATCTAAATATTATAACAGAAACATTAAATGTGCTGGAAGACAAAGCACGTAGAAATCTCAGGCATAGGGGTAGGCAGACTTCATGAACAAAACCCAGGCTACAAGGGAAATATTACAAAGAATGAAAAAATGGGATCTCACCTTATTAAAAAGTTTTTGCACAACAAAATAAATCACCAACAGAATGAAAAACAACCCACAGAGTGGGAAAAATATTAGCCAGTTGTTCTTCAGACAAAGGACTTCTATCTAGAACTTATAAAGAATTGAAAAAAATCAAACCCTCCTAAATTCGAAGACCCAATCCAAAAATTGGCATTTGAGATGAGTACACATTTCTCAGATGAAATACAAATGACAAATACATGAAAAAATGTTCAACACCATTCAAGAGATGCAAATTGAAACAACACGGAGATTACATCTCACTCCAGAAAGAATGGCAGTCATCAAAAAATCATCCAATAACAATTGCTTTTGGGGCTATAAGGAGAAAGGAACTCCTGCTGCTGGTTGGGAGTGTAGACTGGTGCAACCACAGTGGAAATCAGTGTGGAGATTCCTCAAAAAACTTGGATTAGAGTCCCGTTCCACCCAGCTATTCCCCTTCTGGATATTTTCCCAGCAGAATTAAAAACATCTTACCAGAGTGATATATGCGCACCCATGTTTATATCAGCAGAATTTATAATAACTCAATCTTGGAAACAGCCCAAATGCCTATCAATCAAGGAATGGATAAAAAAAAATATGGTTTTTTTTAAAAAAAAATGTATAATGGGGTACTGCTCACCAATAAAGAAGGATAAACTTGAGATTTTTATAGTTAAATGTATGCAACTCAAGACCATATTCATAAGTGAAATAAATCAGACCCATATGTCTAAACATCATTTTCTCACTAGTGTAAGAAACTGAATGAGTAAGATTTCAAATGAATACTATTCTGAGTTAGGAAGAAACTTTAAAAGAAAGAGAAACTGTGATGGGGAAAAGGAAAAGGAAAGAAGGGAAAAAGAAAAAAAATATATGCAAGATAGTTAAGATAGTTATACAGCTAGTTTCTCTTACTTCATTGAGATAATCTGTTCCTGGATAGGTTAAAGTATAAATGGCCCTACTTCCAAAACTAATACACAAGTTTAACACAATCCCAATCAAAATGCCAGTAACATTCCTCATGGAAGTAGAGAAAGCAGGGCCGGGGATCTAGCTGAGCGGCCTAAGCACCTGCCTGGCAAGCGCAAGGTCGTGAGTTCAATCCCTGGTACCGAAAAAAAAAAAAAAAGAAGTAGAGAAAGCAATCCTGAAATTCATATGGAACTAGAAGGGATATAGCATAACAAAAGCAATCTTGGGCAACAAGGGCAAGGCAGGAGGAATCACAATTCTATACTTCAAATTGTACTACACTACATAGCTATAGCTACAATGATAAAAATAGCATGGTATTGGCAAAAACAAAACAAAACAAAACAAAAAACATGTAGATCAATGGAACATAATAGAGGATGCTGAAACAATTCTAAGCAAATTTATCTACTTGCCTTTTACCAAAAAGGCCAAAGACATGAGAAAAGATCACCTCTTTAACAAATGGTGCTGGGAAAACTGGCTATTCACATACAGATGTTTGGATCTAGACCCATATCTCTCACCATTTCCTCAACTAAAATCAAAATGGATCAAAGATCTAAATGTTAAACAATCTGCTGGAAGATAAAATAGGTTAAACTCTTCAAGACACAGGCATAGGCAAAGATGTTTGAACAGAACTCTGGTTGTACAATAGATAACCACAAGAATCAATAAATGGGATCATATCAAGTTAAAAAGTTTCTGTACAGCAAAGAAAATAACCAATGGGGTGAAGAGGTAGCCTACATAATGGGAAAAAAATTTTACCAGTTATTCCTTGGACAGATGACTCATATCTAGAATATAAGTAACTAAAAAAGAATTAGACCCCCCCCAAAATAAAAGATCTAATCAAAAAATGGGCAACTGACATAAAGAGACACTTCCCAGAAGAAAATACAAATGGCCAATAAATGCATGAAAAGAATGTTCAACATGCCTGGCTATTAGAGGAATGCAAATTAAAACAACACTGAAATTCCCTCTTAATCCAGAAAGAATGGGTATCATGAAGAAATCAGGTAACAAATGTTGACAAGGCTGTAGGGGAAAAGGAACCCTTCTTCATTGTTAGTGGGAATATAAAGCAGTACTGATTATGGGAATCAGTATGGAGATTCCTCAAAAAATTAAACAAAAAATTCCATTTGATCCAGTGTTTCCCTTGCTAGATATCTTCCTGAAAGAGTTAAAGATATCATATTACAGTGATATGTGCATATCCATGTTTATAGCAGCACAATTCATAATACCTAAATCTTGGAGTCAGCCTGTATGTCTGTCAAGATGAATGGATGAAGATAATATGGTATTTACACACTGTGGAGCACTACTCTGCAATAAAGAAGGATAAACTTGAATCATTTGTAGGAAAATGGATGCACCTTGAGACCATAATGTTAAATAAGTCAGACACACAAGCTTATCACATGGTTTCTCTTATATAAGAAATGCAGAATATAAATAAAGATAAAAATAAAGGACAAATAATTTATAATGAAGGGAGAGGGAAAGAGAATGGGGAAAAATGCAACCAGGTGGGAAGCGTACATAAAAACAATTAAAATGTGTCATGCACATATACCACCTCCTCATGGTGAATGTAATCATTATGTATTATAAACATGTACTAATAAATTAAGGGAGAAGAACATAAGCAAAAAAAAAATGAGGCTACTAGAATTGGGTCAGAATATGTAGGGTCTTGTAGGTACAGGAGCCCAAATAGGATGTGACATAGAATACTGCAAAGGCTGAATGAAATAAAGGGAGAGAATAGCTTGAGGATGGTTTCAAGAACCTTTTAGAAGTTAATGATGACAAGACTTGATGCATTAATTGGTTAAGGGCACTAAAAGAAAGATGTCAAGAATCACTTAGATTTCTGATTTTTGCAACTTGGTGTAATGGCATTTGTTTAGATGGAGAAACGTATCAGGTTTTGGGGATGATCATGAATTCCACTTTTTTTTTTTTCAGCACTGGAATTGAGCCCAGGGCCTTTACACTGAACTACCTCATCAGCTATTTATTTATTTATTTATTTATTTATTTATTTACAGAATCTTGCTAAGTATCTAAGTTGTCTGGGCTGAGCTAGAACTTACGGTCCTTCTCCCAGTCTCCCAGTGTGCTAGGAGTAGAACCATGCACCACTGTGCCTGGCCTGAATTCTACTTTAGACATCTTGGTTTGCATCGTGAGACATCCAAGAGGAAATCCCAAGTAGGAAGCTGGATATTCAGATAATAAATAAATATGTGAGGCACTTATGTAGAGGTGGTAATCAAGATCTGTGCATGGAGAGAATCCTCCAAAGAACACTATAAATATTGAAATGAAACAGATGTTAAAAGGGAGAGTAGCTACCACCTCACTGTACTTCACAAAGTGCAGTCAAAATATCCTAAAAGTGAAAGATAGGGACTACAAACTAGGGTAAGAATAGAGAGGCAGTATGTAGGTGTGATTCAAAACAAAATTCATCTACGTTTCACACTGGGTGCAATGGTTCATATCTGTAATCCCAGTGCTCAGCAGGCTAAGGCTGGAGGATTTCCGCAAGTTTGAATCCAACCTGGGCTACATAGTTCAAGTCCAGCCTGAACTGGATAGCAAGACCCTGTCTCAAAAGCAAAATGAAACAAACAAAAAATTCATCTCTACACTTCATATTTTCAGGAGTACTTAATGTATCTTTGTTTGATTTCATAAAATAGCAAAAACAAGCCTTGAAGTTTATTTACCCTCAAATGACAGATATTGTAAAAAATTATCTTTTATGTATGTACACACCTCTGAACAATTCTGAGAACTTCTATCTAGGAAAATGAATAGTTCATCTTAAGAATGATGAAAACACAATTCCTTTTTTAAGAAAGCTACTAAGTTGTAAACCCAGAGAATCTAAAGAGATTGCCAAGAATTGCACTTCAAATTAGTAGAATGGCTAAGGGTATAGCTCAGTGGTAGAGTGCTTGCTTGGCATGAGAAAGGTTGTGAGTTTGTGCCTTGGAACCTCAAAAAAAAAAAGTACAAATTAATAGAATGCTGACATGGTTTGGCTGTCAAGATTCCTCATTAGTTCAACCTATCAATGAACATCATGTTTATCAAGTAGGTAATGAAGCGCCAGATAGTATTCCATCCACTTCACTGTGGCCGTATCTGGTGTCATGGACTTTTATGACCTACTGACACCATTTGAGGCAGGGAGGGTACAAGACTCATTAAAGTGCAGTCCGTTGTAAAAAAAAAATTCAATCTGTTCTCATTGAGATAAATCATTCACTCAGGGAGAAGGAGGCAAAGCAGATGAAAATCAGGATGAGCTACAAAATCTGGCTTGAGGAGTTTGCAAATATAAGTGTAGAGAGGAAGGAGAGAGAAACAAAAATATGGAATGGCAAAGAGATGAAAATGCCTGGTCCCCTTTATTCCCCTTCTCTCCCCCACTAAGCTCACCTGTCTTTTAAAAAGCAAGTATGTCTTTTTGGAAAAGGATCAATCTGCAAGAGAGCTCAGAGGCAGAGATGCACCATAAATTGACTGGAAACCTCTCATAGCTCCTATTGACTGCAGATGGGAATACAGAGTATTATTAAGGATGCTGAGAGAAAAGGTGATTGTGTTCCCCACAAAAGCCACAATGCCTGATAAGCTCTGAAAGCAAGGCGTGCGTTCGTCCCTCTTCCCTGCATCATGTGGCTGTACTTTCCATAGAATATTAAGAGTTTGGAATTTGGGGGGCTTTCAAAGAGCTAATAGGCATTTGAAAGATGTAGCTTAGTGGTAACATTTGTTACACTTAGCATACACAAGGCCTTGTGTTCAATCCTCAAAACATACACACACACTTGAAAGACTTGTTAATCTTAACCACTGCTGGGTTTTTCCTTTTTCTCCTTTCCTTATAGGGACTCCTACTTCAAGTTTTGCATAGAAAGAGAAATTGCTATAGCCAGAGCAGCTACCATGAGCTTGAAGTGTCCTATAATAAAAAGATGATGATTTAGAAGTCTGCAGTCTGGCCTGGGGTTGAAGAGCCAGCTGCATATCGATGAGGGTCCCCTCAGTGCCCATGACAGATGCCCGTGTGGAAGGACTGACTGTCCTCTTCCCTCTAGTCCACCAGCCTCCCAAAACTTGACTGATGTAGTTCAGCCTTGTTAGTGAGTCCAAATGTCACATTTTAAACAATATAGTCATGTCTTACCGCGGCAGAGCAGGGTCCTCAGTGAGCATTCCCCTAGCAGTCATTTCTGTCTCAAGGAGGACTGCACCTTATCCTGTTGGTAAGAATGGCTGCCCATGGGGTGCTTGGATTTCTTTCTACTCCCACTGTATCTCTGGTCATTAAAATGGGGGATCTCCACAGAGTTAAAGGTTATTTTACACAGGAAGTACATTCGGTATTAGTACAACAAACGTTTTCCTTTCTCCAGCCGTGGAAGAACTCCACTCACAAGGAGTGGTGATAAATCAGAGTAACAACCCTTTCCGCTCAGATACCCATAAGTCCTGTGCTTCGAAATTGCTGACCTCAAAAGGATACTCAGAGTGTGTCTTTTTTTTTTTTCTTTTAAAGAAAGCAACACAAAAGTGGTCTGGTTTCCTTGTTCACTTAAATGCATATGAAAGAGTGAGTCACTCCCAAGTTTCTATCTTTAGTTCCCACAATCGAAGCACTGAATCATATAACTTGTCAGGAAAGACCTAGATATAGTTTTATCTAGATAACGTTCATATTAAAAGAAACTGAAGTTCTATTTTTGTGGTAGAGTTATGGGACTGGCGCTACAACTGTCTACTCATGAATAATTTGGCAGATCAGGACATGACTATAAAGAAACTTCCAGCAAAGATTTGATGTGACCATCTCCTAGCTCAGTTTATACTCATTTGGAATCACTCACACAATCTGTCAGGCTGTGCCTTCACAGCCAGCACTGACAAGAGACTATGAAACAAACACTGGAAGAAAGGGTCAGACTCAGTCTACATAATGTTAATCATACCTTTATGAAAAGAGGTACTTTTAAAAGTCATCTTTTCAGTCCCTTGGAAGTGAAATAAAATCCATATAAAATATACAGAATAAAATTTAATTCCAGTTTTAGAATATTCTTGTTGCTGACCCAAACTCAAGTTTTTTTGCAAACCAGAACAACTTTTTCAGAAGCCCGATACCATAATCCATCCACACAAAATAACCACTCCTGTTTTGGGAATCCTGCCTTATAAAGGAGTAGTCTCAGATATTTTTAGACTTTTGCTGTGGCTGAGGGTCACAGCTCAGTGGTGGATCACTTACCTAGCACACATGAGGTCCTAGGTTCAATCCCTAGCACACACACCAAAAATCCTTTCATATATTATCTCTAAGATGTATGAATTACTTTCTCCTGTGCAAAATAAGTGTTTGTTGAAACTTTTATTTAAAAGGTAGCAAACATTTTGAAGCTATACTGTTGTGAAAGAGGTAAAAAGAGCAGTTTTTTCTCTTTGAGTAGTATTTTCACAGGGATAGTTAGGCCCATGCAATAGCTTCAGGTAGAAATGACTAGGTGCAATATTTAAAGCTGTTTTTCCTGATTACAATGGCTCAGTAAAGAAAGAAATCAACATTATACAAACCCATCTGTTATGGGTCACTGCACATTAGACTGAGAGTGTATTTTCATTTTGTTCTGTTCTGACATATCAGTCCCTAAATGACTTAACTAATATCACTAATTTAAAGAAAACTTGAAGCTGGACATAGTGCCACAGGCCTGGAACCCCAGCATTCTGGGAGGCTGAGCCAGGAAGATCGTAAGTGCAAGTCCAGCCTGGTCATCTTAGTGACTTAGCAAGAGACTTTGTTTTAAAAAATTAAAAAGGGCTGGGGATGTAGCTCAGCATGAAGACCCTTTGTTCAATTCTCAATGCCTCCATCACCAAAAAATAAAAAAGAATAAAAGAAGAAGAAGAAGAGGAAGAGGAAGAAGAAAAAGAAAAAGAAGAGGAGGAGAAGGAGGAGCAGGAGGAAGAGAAGGAGGAGAAAGAAGAAGAGAACCCAAATCTGTAGGTATAGGGGAGAGAGCATTCATCCTTAAAAAGTCTGTTTCTTACCTTATCTAAAGTACCGTTAAAACTAGCTCATCATGAGTGGGTGAAACTGAGAAGCATTTGCAGTCAGTGAAGGAGGTTACTACTCAGGGCTGCACTGATTATGTATTACCCATGGACAAAATGAGGCAAAGCCTTTTCCCTCATAATCTTAAACAAGTCTGAAAGATGTGCTCAAGTATTCCATTGGCTTGAATCATGATCATGAAGTCAAATCTCAGCATTCTATTTTTCTAAACATGCGGTACAGCTTTTTAGTGTCAATAAGCAAATGTCCTAACTTTGTGAATATGAGGTGTAGGAAACTTTGTCTTGATGGGGGTGGGGGCAGTAAAAACTTCTAGTCTCCTTCAGTAGCCAATCTGAGTCCCTTAAAGTGAAAGTACTTGTTTTTTGTCTTTTGCAACTAAAACAAACGGCAATCCTTTGATCTTTCGGAAGCTCTTTCTTGTTAAGGTAACATTCTGTCTGACTTTTATGTTTCAGCATTCATTGTATATTTAATTATTTTAAAAAGTTTTGTTTTAAAGGATTAAACTTTTTCAGTATTTAAGATAAACATGGGCAGGCTTTGTTAAAGATTAAAAATAAATGTCACACAAAACTGCAAAATGTGGCAAAGATAATACCACATGGGTTGGTGTGTTCCCAAACATGATTCTCAGGGGACCCCTCTCAGTGCACTGCTTCATTAGAATGCTTGTTCTGAAAAGTTGCAGGAAGCCCATGACTCTAACCCACCCTTTCCTGAAACTGGTGAAAGTAGAGGGAAAAATTAACACTGAAGTGAAAAAAGAAGACTCTCATCACTTCAGGGAGGCATGTTTTGTCTGTTTTTAAACTGCAAGCATTTTCAGAAATACGCTGAGGCTAACTTGCAGTGGCTTTCAAACAGGAAGCACACAGAGATAGCCATAAGCACAAATACGTGTGCATCTCTCTGTAGACATGCTATAAAATGACTGCTTTCAATTCAGTTTGAAATAAGTAGATTTTGTTAATAATTTGAAAACATAATCTTATTTCAGGCTATTGGACTTTGGTTGTGATCTTTTTTAAAAGTTCCCCTTCTTGAAATATTAAAATAGACATGAAACATAGGTTTCCCTTGATGGTTCATTTTTTAGAATCTGTGAATGTTCATCTACTCTTCTGTCTGTCTTCTTTCTTCCTATTCCTATACATTTTCTCTTTCAGCGTTTGGGAGCGTCATCTATCCTGGTTGGTTTGGGACTCGAATGTTTGAAATGCTCCTGCAGTTCTCAGAGGAGACAGTAGGTGGCAATAAAAGCCACGCTTCTAACCCAACTGTCATTCTGGAACTCCCAAGTCCAAAGATGTATGATGGGAAAATAACGCTGCCTAAAACAGAGAGACTGGAAACCAGAGCATATAAATATCTATTCTTCCATGAGATATCCACGTTTGTTATCTATCTTCCCACTTTCAAATGGACAACAATTCTACCCCAATTCAGGATTTCTATCCCAAGTAAAGAAATTAAATATTTAGACCTAATGGATGCTTTGCCAAAGGATTTTCTATACTCAGTGCCAATGATGGGAACATGTAACATGCCAGCGTTGTTTGATAAAACTAAACAAAGATGTACATATGTGAACTCAATAAAGTAATAAAAGTGGTTTTAAAAGTTTAGAATTATAAGAATCCTTTTACTAATTCGATCTTAATCTCAGATTCCTGGAAAGACATATTTTGTAATGAATTAGAAAGGCTTTCTAGGTTTTCTTTAAGAGAACAGTTAGAAAGTGGATCATCCAAAGATGTATAATGGAGCTGTAACTGTGGTTCTTAGCTCAGGGTGCAAAGTGATAAGCCATCAGAAAAGAATGCCATGTGGGTTTACTGGAATGAAGTAGGTTTTATTAGTTATTCTTTCCCAGGACCAAAAATTGACCATTGATTGGTCTAAATGAAATCGTTGCTATTTGGACAGAGTTGTGGGAATAAGAAAAAAAGACTTAGAAAGCTACAAGTTTGAGCACATTATTGTTCTGGCTTCAGGCCACTGCACAGTCTGTGAAAAGTAGAGCTAAAAGCAAATTAGTTCCAGGCTAAATCTTCCTATGAACTAGAATTATATAATTGTGGACTAAGAGCTCATGTGTTCTGACCCCTCTCCAAAAGCAAAAATCCCCAGAACATCTCTGAAGGGTAACCTTCCAGGCATTTTCTAGAACTCTTTGAAAAAAGAGACAAAGAGACTAACAACTTTTCAGAAGCCCTCATTCCATTCTTGAACCTC
>RJWT010029670.1:0-14878 GCA_004365215.1 Cuniculus paca | reverse complement strand
TTTTTTGTGGCACCGGGGATTGAACTCATGACCTCGCACTTGCCAGGCAGGTGCTTAGGTCTGAGCTAAATCCCCAGCCCTTATCTTTTTGAGGTAGGGTCTCACTATGCAGTTCAGGCTGGCCTTGAGCTCACTTTGTAGCCCAGGCTGGTCTTGAACTCACAACGATCTTCCTGCCTCAGCCTCCCAAGTGCTGGGATTACAGGTGTGAGCCACCACGCCCAGCTCTGAGTTTTTATTTTGAGACAAGGTCTTGCTCAGTTGGTTAATTGACTGAGCTGGGCTTGAATTTGTGATCTTCCTGCTTCAGCCTTCCCAGAATGCTGGGATACAAGTGTGCACCATCACATCGAACTCAGAGAATTATTTTTTAATTCTCCCAGACAAAAAAGAAGGAATTTTTTTCCTTCTTTCCCTATCCATTCATACACTGATTTAATCATCTATTCATCTATATTCTCTAGTCAATCACATGTTCTCAAAAAAGGTGTAGTACATTTTACCATAATGTTGCCAAAATTACCAAAACCAGCTTTTAAGTGAAAAATTAACCAAAAGAATAGGTTCTGAGGCTCTGAACTACAGTATAATTGATTTTACTGCAATTCATTATGGTGAGATAAAGTCCATATATTCTAAATAACTACTTAGACCCAATCGTCAAAATTTTAGAATCTACTGTTCAAACTTCAGAATCTTTAATACTTTAATCAACCTGTAACTTAATGCATTTCTTACTTGTTTCAGCTTCTGGACACCACCAATAGCCAGAGTATCTGTCAAATTCTTCTTGAAGCACAAAGGTAGCCACTCCAGCAGACCTGGGATCTTCTTCCATGTTAGCGAGCTCTGTACAAATACACAGGGCAAAATTAGCATGAAAGCTCTCTTTTCATGCAAACAAAGCGAAATGACTTAGTGATTTTGAAAGGTGTCTGAATGGAGTGGTGAATTCTAGAGCCGAATACACTGAGTTCAAATCTGAACTCCAGCATTTACCTATTGCCTAACCTTGGGCAAATCGCCGATCTCACTCCAATTCAGCACACTGTTTGTTAACTGGAGAAAAAGCCCGCCTTCTCAGCGTGTTATGAGGATTGCATTAGAGCAATAAAGCACTTAGAGCCTGGACATGCTCCATAAAAATGACTTAGTACTTTTTTCCATTTAGCTAGGATCACAAAGAAATAATATATGTAAAGGGTCACAGTGACTTGTACCTCTCTTACATAGAGAACAGAATCACTTAAAAACCTTTATTTGGTGGGGAAGATACTTTCTTATTCATGTGTTAGTAGTTTATTCCTAAACTGCATTCTATTTACACCACAATTCTTTCATCCTCTCCTCTGTTAATGGACATTTGAAAGGCTGCTTCTGGTGTTTGCTTGTTTTGAATAAATGTGCTGTGAACATTCTTGCATAAAATCTTTTGTGGAAATGTGTTTTCATTTGAGTAAATACCTAGGAATGGATAGTAAAATATATGTATGTTTAGTTTTATGGAAACTGTCAAGCAATTCTCTAAAATACCTGTATTATTTTTATACTCTTACCATATTGATATATGGAAGTTCCTCTCCAACATTTGGTGTAATGTTGAGACATGTAGTAATATTTCACTGATTCTCTGATTTACTTATCATTGGGTGACTGAATGGTGCTGGGGATTGACCCTGGGCCTTTGTACTAAGCTACATCTTCAGCCCTTTTACTGTTTTTTATTTTGAGGCAGGGTCTCACTCAGTTGCTAAATTGCACCAGCTGGGCTGAAACTCGCAATCCAACTGCGTCAGGCTCATACAGTAATGGGATCACAGGTGTGTTCCCACCAGGTCCAATTATGATTTTAATTTTCTAGGCAAGTTTTTTTTGGGTGGGGAGGGCAATGTTTTGCTATATGTTACCCAAGTTGGGCTCAAGTGATCCTCCTGCTTCAGCCTCCCAAGTACTAGGACTATAGGTACCTATGGTCACATCTGGCTTAATCAAGACTATTATTTTTACTTATCTATATTTTCCATGTTGTCTGACCTGAATGCACAGTATGAACCTACTCCCTAACTGAAAAATTTTGAATTTAGAAGTATTTGGAGTTCAGAATTTTTGGTGTTTTCCATATATTGTACATCTATATATTATACATCTCCAGCAGAGTAACCAAGTAAGCTGTAATCAAATACCCCAATATTACTGCAGCAAACTTATGAATAGGTGAGCTGAGTAGGATTAAGATTATAAATAACCTTAGGCCAGTTCAGTCAGATTTTCCTACCAAATGAGTTTTAGCACCAAGCTAATAAAACTTTGTCTGTTTTCAGACCTCTTTGAATTTCAGAATTAATAACAGTGCAAAGACCAGTGTTTCACTGTCTTGGGTCTTTCAACCACCCCATAATTACACCCCAATTCTACTTTACATTCTGGTCTCCTTTAGCTATGAGGACAAGTACCATTTGTTGGTATCTCCCTATCACTTACCACAGACCTCAATTATTAAGAGTTACTTATTGAGCTGTGTGCAGTGGTGCATGCCTGTAATTCCAACATTCTGGGAGGCTGACACAGAAGGATCACAAATTGGAGCCCAGCCTAGGCAACTAGACCACTTAGCAAGACCCTGTCTCAAAAAAACAAAAAAAGGGTTGGGACATAGCTCAGTGTGAAGGCCCAGTACAATCCCCAGTACAGTCCCTCACTACTCCCCCAAAAGTTATTAATTGAATAAATGCAATCATCTTGTTCCCCCATAAGAGAAACTATTTAGGAGCAGAAACTTGAAACTGGTATTTCGTTACTTTTTAATTCCCTTATCCTACTAGAAAATAAACACACGTGCATGCCAGTTGGCCAATCTCACTTTCTAAGTGCATTCTGACTTAGAGCCTACTGTGAATAAACAGACTGGGTTGATGATGGCTTATAAAGTTCTAAACACTTCACAACTACTAACTCACAGAAACCTCCCAACAGTTTTATATGTTAATATGCAATTAATGTTTTTATGGAAGTAGAGATAAGTTAAATAACTTGATGAGGTCACAGAATTAGCAATTTGAGACTTGAACAATATATTGTGATTCTATACTGTATTCTCTATCTGTACTCTTAACTACCAAATTATTTTTAAATAATACTGTCAATATATCACACAACTAGATGTACAACAAAGAAAAAAACACAAGTATAACATCTTGAAGGAGTCCAGTGCTTTCTACTTTAAATTCTGCCACTCTTAAATCCTGTGTGGAAAGCAATTTCACAGAAGAAAAAGGAAAAAAAAAAGTACTAAAAAGGTATGTCAGAGGTCTGCAGTCCCGACGTCGAGTAGGATAACTGGAATGTAGTGGATATTTAATGTCGAAAGCATGTAAACACAGCCAGGCTCTCCAACACAGATATACTCACTACACAACCCAATCATTCTGCTGCTGTTCTGATTTCCTGACTTCAAAAGGAGAACTACTAAACATGAGAACCTCCCCTTTTCAACAGAAGGTTTTCCCCACTCCATCCCTTTTCCTCTATCCTTTCTTCCAGTTCTTTTGGTTGTCCCTGTCTCTAGTCTTGTGGCTCTCAAATATGACTTGCACAGCGTTCAGGATAATTTATCTACAATGTGACTATAATCACTAAGTTGCTGCAGACTTTTCAGTGGACCTGCGCTCATGATAAAGCCCACATTCATTTATGTGAGATACGCTCTTCTCTCCCCTCGGGCTTTCCTGTCACACACCTCACGCTTTGGGCACACACACTGCTTCTAACTCCTCACACCACTGTGGGATTTTTTGCACCAAGATCTTTCTGGCGCAGAGCCCTTGTCAGGGGTGCACTGGCTGACAGACAGACATCACTGAAGATCAGGGTAGGGGTCACCCTTTCTGGGAAGCCTTCCCTGACTACTGTCTTTTGCTGGTACCTTTGTAACACCTGGTACTTGACTCTCACCCTATGTTACTGTTTTCTGCTTATGTAGCTTCCCAGGACTATGTCTTACTCAATCTGTTCCCTTAGTACAGCTGTCCAGTATGTGCAGAGCTGGTTCCAGGACCCTCCTCTGATACCCAAATCTGCAAATGTTCAATTCAAGTACCAAGGTGCAGTAGTTGCATATAACCTATGCACATCCTGATGTGTATTTTTAAAAACTTCCTGATTGCATATTATAACTCATATAATGTACATGGTATATAAATAGTTAAGATACCTTATGTTTTAGGGAATAATGACAACAAACAAGTCTGTACATGTTTGATACAAACGCAACCGTCGTAGTCCTAACTGTGCAGTAATGTGAAAGGAAAGGTGAGCAGCTTAGTGAAACGGCAGGGACTTCAGCAAGGTGGCGCCATCTGTTACCACTTCACTGGCATGGATTCAGCACAGTGCAGCAAATTTAAATTTTGTTTTTGGAACTTTCTAGAAATTTTTTCTTACGTATCATGATCTGCAGTTGGTTAAATCTTTGGATGTGGAAACTGCAGATACGGAGGGACAACTGTATTTGCCACACTGCTAGGAACACCAGATTTTAACAGCTTTCCATGAATTGCTTTAATCCTGGTGACAGTTCTCAACTCTTAATTCAGCACTTTTCTAGCAATGAGAATTGTTCAAACAAATGCCTCAAAACACTCATATCCTCATGGTAAAAACATGTTTGCTGTTCATTACAGTATTGTATACTGAAGTAACTCAGCTCACATTCGACCTTGACCAGCAAATTTCCTGATCTACTGTGGCACACAATGATCTCCTCAAAACTGTGTAGAGGTTACTATTTCTTTATTTTGCTATAGTACTGTTTTCAATTTTTTTGAGCTATTTCTTAAATCAAAGAAAAAAAATGAGGAAAGAATCTCATTTTTTTCCTACGCCAAATCTACTATAATCTCTGTCAAAGAATGTAATTAATTTAATGATTAATGATGGAGAGAGGATGATTAAGAAAGATGACCAAATCTGACATCATGTCACATTCCTATAATCCCCAGTATTCTGCTAGACTGAGGCAGGAAGATTCCAAGCTTGAACTCAGCTTTGGCAACTTAGCAACTGAGTGATACCCTGTCTCAAATTAAAAAAAAAAAGAAAAGAAAAGAAAAGAAAAAGGCGTCAGTCTTATTAGTCTAAAAAGAGTCAATGCCTGTCTGGTAAGTGTAAGGTCCTGAGTCTGACTCCAAGTCCAAACAAAACAAAACAAAACAAAACAAAACAAAACAAAACAGAACAAAGCAAGCACTAAGGATATAGCTTAGTGGAAAAGCCCCGAATTCAATTCCCAGAATGGAAAGGGGAACCTCAGATTAAACAAAAGTTGGACAAATAACATTTCAGTTACCATCCTTCCTTATGGAATTTTATTTTCATCTCTATTTTACACGTTCAAAAAAAAATCTATACACTATCTCTCATCTTTCATTTGTATGAAACCCTTAGAGGATAATATTTACATCTGTGTTCTGAGTAATGCTTTGTATTATTGTAACCACGTCAATAAAATTTAATTCAATATTCCATAATCCACATGGTCCTACAAAGTCCTGTTTTTCCCCATTATTACAACAATACTAAGAAGACTGTCCAAACAGAAATACTAATTTTAAGATAATTGCTTTTTCTGTTTAATTTTTTTCTTTCTCTTTGAGATGAGATCTTGTTACGGTGCCCAAGGTGGTCTTGAATTCCTGGCTCCAGTAAGCCTCCTACCTTAGCCTGCCAAGTGTTAGGACTATAGGTGTGTGCCCAGGCACAGAAGCACAGCAAAACTTTATTCTAGTGGATACGATTTTGGGACAATTCTGTCAGTCTTATTAGTCTAAAAGAACAAACACGTCAGTTGCACCATGTTACGGTGCTGTTTGAGAATGTATTTATTTATTTATTTATTTATTTATTTATTTATTTATTTGTTGTTGTTGTTGTTTTTGAAGACAGAGCCTCAAAAATTAGTCCAGGTTGGGCTTGAACTCACGCAATCCTCCTGCCTCAGTCTCCTAAGTGCTGGGATTATAGGCATGTGCCACCACCATGCCCGGCTTGAAAATAAATTTAAAAGAAGACACCATCATATAGGCAAATACCACTGACCCCAGTACTTTTCTATATATTTTTAATTTTTTAAAGACTTCAATTTAAAATATAAAGATTACTCAGGTTGCTTCAATTTCAAAATGAAAGCAAAAGCAAATTAAATTTCAAAAAGACTTTTCAGGAAACCATGCCTTACCATTGTGCACATAGGTGAGCCTCCTTTCTTCTCTGGTTATGATGTTGGATATCCAAATATCATTGCTATGTATAAAAGCAATCCAGTCTGGATCAGCAGGACATAATTTTGGATCCATTCGTATGTTGGGACAACTAGTTTCCACTAAATTGGGCTGCAAAGGTTGTTGCTAGAAAGGTAAACAACATTTTAAAGTAGGTATCAGGCTGACATATACACATTTGTCTGCCAGCATCCCTTCTATAAGATGAATATTTCTAGATAAAATGTCAACTACAAAAACTGGTCTCAGAAAAACATACTTTCAACTGTTTTAACTTATAAAGAAGGACTCAATTTTTTTTTTTTTGGTCTTTTTGAGACAGGGTCTCACTATGCAGTTCAAGCTGGCCTTGAGCTCACTTTGTAGCCCAGGCAACTCGAAATGATCCTCCTGCCTCAGCCTCCTGGGTGCTAGGATTACAGGCATGTGACACCATGCCCAGCTAAGGACTCATTTTTTATTATGAATGAAAAGGCTAAGGGTAAAAGGAGGTGCTATATTTTACAAAGGCAATAAAATAAAAGACAATATGACATTTCCATACAACTACACAAATTTTATTTTTCCAACCTGTTTGATGGAGTAATTACTATGTTAAATGTTTTTACTAAATATTTCCTTGAATATTTATGAAACAATTTAATAAAATCAAATTTTCACCAATAAAAAATAGCCCGCTCATAAAAATGTAACAAAAACCAGGATCATCACAATCCTATCAAAAGAATACCTCTATAAAGAACTGTTAAGTAGTTAGGCATGTTAGTGCATGCCTGTAATCCCTACATTCTGGGAGGCTAAGGCAAGAGGATTACAAATTTGAGTTTAATTTGGGCAATTCAGCAATTTGGTGAAAACCTATCTCAAAATAAGAAAGGGATGGAGATATAACTGAGTGCAAAGGCCTTGAGCTCAATCCTCGGCACTCAGTGGGGTGCAGTGGTGCACACCTATAATCCCAGCACTTGGGAAGCTGAGGCAGGAGGGAGTGGCATGAATTTTAGGACAGCCCTAGCTACACAGTGAGCTCAAGACTAGTCCGAACTATATAGTGAGACTTTGTCTAAACAAGCCAACCACCCAACTGCCCGCCCATCCCCAGCACTGGGGAAGAAAAAAAAACAACACCCTGCAAAAAATAAAATCAAAAGCTCTTTTTTTTTTTTTTTTTTGGTACTGGGGATGGAACTCACAACCTCATACTTACCAGACAGGTGCTTAAACTAATGAGCTAAATCCCTGGCCCTGACCATAAAAGTTTCTGAGATGAATTAGCTTTCAAGATAACCAAAAATGAAATGCCTTGTGATAATATCCTTAACAATCTCCCTCAGTGCTTAAATAGAAAATGGAAATTGGTTCCCTTTATTGCATCATCCTATATAGCAAAAGTTTTAAGCACTTTAAATTTTTATCTTAATGACACTAGAAAACTATTAACTCTCATAATTGGAAATTAATATTGTATTTCTCAGGGCTGGGGATCTAGCTCAGCGGTCTAAGTGCCTGCCTGGCAAGCGCAAGGTCGTGAGTTCAATCCCCGGTGCCGCCAAAAAAAAAAAAATTGTATTTCTTGTTTTCACTAGAAATACATTTCTTTCCTTCCTTCCCCTTCCTCCCAGTTTTGTGTGCTGGAAGTTAAGCCCAGGGAGCATGGAGCCCAGTCATTTCTATTTTTTTTTTTTTATTTTGAGACAAGATCTTGCTAAATTGCCTAGGCTGACCTTGAACATGCAAGAGTCCTGCCTTAGCCTGTTAAGTAGCTAGGATTACAGGCATGCACCACAAGCCCAGCTGTAATTAAATTTCTTAGCTGGCAGACTGTTATGGCTTGTATCCAGATGTACCCCACAAAGCCTCATGTGGTCACAGGGGGAGTTTTTTGGAGGTGGTTAGACACAGGATGAGTGATGTTGCAATTAATGGTATAATGCTGGGATTAAGGGTGCAAGTGCTAACCAAAGGGTAGGTGGCCTGAGTGGAATATAAGGGACAGAAAGAGGGCTGCTATGGTCACTTGCTGATGCCTCTGCTTCTGATATTTTGCTGCTGCCTCCTGCCTGCTCTGCCAAGCCACCCTGCCTTGGATCCAACTGACTGTGAACTGAAACCTCTACAAACTGTGAACTAAATAAGGCTTTCCTCCTTTAACTTTGGGTGTCAGTGACTTTGTTTCAGCAAGGAGAAAATTAAGTAAGATAGTGGGTATACTGAAGATTCTATTTGTTAGGTATCTTTCTGATTCAGGTGCAAATAATCTTCAGGACCCTAAAACAGATATAACAAACAGTAACTCCAACTTACTGTAAATCCTTGTGGCCCTCCATCTTTTACGTGATAAATTCCACTACCAGCTTGAAACAGAAACGTTCCACTTCCTTGGTGATAATCATAAGAAGCGATTCCAACTGTTCCAATGCGTTTTCTTTCTCTTAATAGTTCTTCTTCTCGAGAATACATTCCATAGTCCAGTGTTGCCTGATAGAAAAGGAAAGTAACCTATTCTGGTCTTTTGAACACTTGCTTTTGCTTTTAATGCTGAAATTCTAGTATCTACAATATTTTTAAGAATATATTTTACAACACACAATGTATGTACCATTGTTGCTCCCAAATGACATGTTCTGAAATTTTTAGTTTCTTTTTCTCCTTGAAATAAAATGGATTTGGGGGGAAAAAAACCCACTATATTTTGAGTGACCCAAAAATTTCCAACAGGCAGATTACACAGATTAATTTGAAGAAGTCTACTGAATAATTTGTTAGTAAAGGGTCATTAGATGATTACTGTATACATCAGGCAACAATAAAATCTACTCATCTTGGCTTTGAGACTTTCTACAACCTAACTGTAAGTTAGCAGTTTTACATGCAATTAAAATACATTTAAGTCAAGTAGTTTAAATCAGGTTTTCACCTCCTGTCACTGAAAATCAGACCATAAGCAGGTAGTGTAATTTCTTTAAATTTTCCTCATTTTCAAAATAGTAATAAATTATCTGTATTACCTTGTGAAGATTAATGTAGATAAAATACGTAAGCTGAATAGCACAACCACTGGCACACAGAAAGCTCTCAGACGTCAGCTCTTGGCAGTACCTTTCCACTGTGTCTACTAATGCTCCTCTCACAAAACCCCACGTCAGTGCCGGAGAACCCTTTCGAGGTTTCAGTAACAGCTGGCTGCAGCACTCGTGCCATAGCTTCACCAAGATGGCTCTAGGTCAAGCTGGTCACACCACAGACTTAAAGCCCAGTGAGCATTAGCATGCACGAGGCTCTAAATTCAAACCTCAGTGCACACACACACACACACACACACACACCACCAAAAAAACAAACAAACAAAAAAAACAAGACCTCAAGATGTGACTCTTCTGCCTCTGGCCTTCTGTTTCATTTCACTTCCTCTCTCTAAGCTGTTCTCCTTTCTACTCATGCAAATTTTACTTTTACTGTAAAATCTTAGCTCAAAGTCAACCTGGCACAGTGATCTTAAAAATTTTGTAAGTGTGACTTAACTACCTACTTTGCAGTGCTACTGTTTTTCAATTTTTCAGTGTATTTCCTAACTAGAATGGAAAAAATCCTTAAGAGCAAAATCTGTGTCATTTTGTTCTCCTACCTACAACATATCTGTTACAATTGGTGGCAAAGAATGTCTATAATCATTTATAACTACGATTGATGATGAAAAAGGGCTTTCCCAAGATATCATTTGATATATGTATATAATTTTTCAATTTTCTTTTTTTTATACAGAGTCTTGCTGTGTAGTTCAAGTCTTGCTTGAACTCACTACGTAGTTGAGGTTGGCCTCAAATTCATGGTGATCCTCCTGCCTCAGCCTCCCAAGTGCTGGGATTGCAGACATGCACCACCACACTCAGCTAATTTTATAATTTTTGAAAATTTTTATTTATTTATTTTGAGACAGGCTCTTGCCATGTAGCTCTGGCTGGCCTTGAACTCATTATGTATCCCAGGCTGGCCTTGTACTGGGTATGATCCTCCTGTCTCAGCCTCCCTACTGTTGGGGTTACAGATGTGCATCACCATGCCCAGCTATAATTTTATGAAAGAAAAATAAAGAAAAAACCAAACCTAATAAGTAATACCTTTGCATCTTCCCTTATTAAGAATTCTACAACCTTTATCAGAATATGACAAATAAAGGAAATGTGAAATGAGGTCTGGTTTCTGCTATCAAAGACTAGTACTATAGAAAGGCTTCTAAATAAGCTTATTGGCAGGAATGTATCATTTCCAAAACTGAGCCAATACATTGAAAATAAACATCATTTTATTATGTCAAATACATTACAAACCTAAAATACATTTAGGAGAGAAGGCAGAAAGTAGTAAGAGAGGAGGGAGGAGAAGAAGGGGAAAAAGAGGGGAGGGAGAGAGACACTGAATTATTTTGGAACCCCACTAAAAACCCACCTGGATATTTTATGTATCTGTTGTGTTACTCATTAATGTTCAATTACATGTGTAGCAGTTCCCCTTAATCTGCAGTCTTGTTTTCTATAGTTTCTAGTTACCCATGGATCAAAAACACTAAATAAAAAAATTCCAGAATTAAAAGATTCATGGTGTTTTGTTTTAGTTTTGTTTGGTCTTTTTGAGATAGGGTTTCACTATGCAGATCAGGCTGGTCTTAAACTCACTTTGTAGCCCAGGCTGGCCTCGAACTCACAGTGATCCTCCCGCTCAGCCTTCTAAGTGCTGGGATTACAGGCATGCCCCATCATGACTGGCATGATTTGGTTTTTGTGGCTGTTTGTTTGTTTTGAGGCAAGGTCTCACTATGTAGTGCAAATTGGCCTTGATTGAACTCTGTCCTCAAACTCATGGTGATCCTCTTGCCTCAGCCTCTCAAATGCTGGGATTATAGGTGTGTGCCACCACACCTGGCCCCCAGATCTTTTTATTTGTTTGAAATATCTCTTAAAACTGTTCTTAGTGGAGCCAACAGCAACTTGGAAGTATAAAATTATGTCTGAATTTCTCCAACCATATTCTCTGTAAAGGTTATCAGATCTGATCCCTATTTAAAATGTCTTAATGCTTTATAATTAGACCATAAGAAATTTTGGAGCTAAAAAATTAACTTTTATAAGAGAACACTGTATTTTTAATTTTGTGATCACAAAAACTGTTATTCAGAAGAACAAGCCAAAAAAAAAAAAAAAACACTTGAAAAAGAACAATGTGGAGAACACTAGCAGAAACAACTCCAGACATACCCAGCCACCTTATCTTTGACAAAAGGTGCCAAACACATTCACTGGAAGAAAGACAGCCTCTTTAATAAATGGTACTGGAAAAACTGGCTCTGCACCTGCTGAAGATTAAAATTGATTAAAATTATATCTTTCATCATGCACTAAACTAAATTTGAAATGAATCAAAGATCTAAATATTGAAACAGAAATATTAAATCTTTTTTTTACGGAAACATTAAATCTGCTGCAAGATAGAATAGATAAAACTCTTGAAGACACTGGTGTAGGAAAAGACTTTATGAATAAAACCCTGATGGCACAGGAGCTATCACAAAGAATCAACAACTCAGCCGGGCGTGGGGGCTCTCACGCCTGTAATCCCAGCACTCGGGAGGCTGAGACAGGCGGATCGTTGTGAGTTCGAGACCAGCCTGGGCTACAAAGTGAGCTCAAGGTCAGCCTGGATGGCATAGTGAGACCCTGTCTCAAAAACAGGGCTGGGGATCTAGCTCAGCGGTCTAAGTGCCTGCCCGGCAAGCGAAAGGTCGTGAGTTCAATCCCCGGTGCTGCAAAAAAAAAAAGCTAAAACATGACAAATAGAATGAATAATGTATAGAATAGAAAATCTAAAATAGAACACTGAGTAAGTATAGACTTAGTAAGAAAAAGACAGTGGGGAAAATGGCACTTTTACAACCAGTGACTACTGATTTGAATTTTAAATCAGTTGAAATTACTATACAGTCTTATGCAAAAAGACAAAATTAGATCCACTTCTCACATATTCTAAATGGATCAGAAACTGAAATGGTCAAAAATGACTTCCACTTCCAGCCAAGATGGATAATAAGGTGCAGATTTACTTTGCCATCTTGAATGACTGAGAAGATGGGCAAAATCATATGAAATAATGTTTTCAAGACACTGGACTTTAGACATAAAAGGACAGTGATACCTGATAAATAGTAACCAAATAAGATGAGCCTTATAATTACCTTAGACATTACACAAACTCAATGTTGTCCAATTATAAAAACATTAAAACAAACAAACAACAAGGAATAGAAGGAAAGTTTCTCCATTTGATATTAGAGCATCTGTGAAAAACCCACAGCTAACACTTTTTAATGGTGAAAGCTGAAAGCATTCCCTTTTAAGATCAGCAAAATGATTGTATTGAGGGTTCTAGCCAGGAAAAGTAGACAAGAAAAAGAAGCAAAGCATCGGAACTGCGAAGAAGGAAAACTATCTCTACCTTCAGATGATATGATCTTAGGTATAAAACACTAAGATTCTATAAAGTACTATTTAGAGCTGACAAATGAGTTCAGCGAAGTTGTAGGCAACAGGAGCAATACATAAAACTTGCTTCTATTTCTATAAACCAGCAATGAACAACTTGAAAATGAAATTAGGAAAACAATTCCATTTAAAGCATCAAGAAGAAATACCAACAAAATTTTTTTAAAAGTGCCAGATTTATGCATTGAAAACTTATTGGAAGACTATAAAACATTTAAATAAATGGAAAGCACCCACTGTGTGTGGACTGGAAGACGGACCTATGGCATGCCTATCAAAATTCCAAGAGCCTTTTTTCCACATATGGATGAACAGTCATCGTAATATTCATACAGAATTTCAAGAGATACAGAAGAGCCAAAAATAAGTTCTCATTCAAAAATAAGAACTATGTTGGAGGACTCACTTTCAAAATTCAAGCTTATTAGTGCAAAGGCTAGGAGTGTAACTCAGGGGCAGAGGGCTTGCTTAGCATGTGTAAAGCCCTGTGTTTAACCTCTAGCACCTTCCTCACAATGACAACAACAACAAAAAGCCTACAGCTACATCAATCAAGACGGTATGGTTGTCTAGATACAGACAAACCGACCACTCACGTGGAACTGCAAGGGACACACAACAGCCATGAAGACAGGCATGCCAGCCAATGGAATAGGATGTGGAGTCCACAAATAGACCTGTACACTGATAGTCAACTGACTTTCAACAAGGGAGCTAAGAGCATTCAAGTAGGAATAATTTCTCAATAAATGCTACAGGGAGAAGTAGGTATCCACATGTAAAATAAGAAAAAAACCGAAACAAAACTAACTCTGGGTGAAAGCCCTAAGTACTAAAACTGTTAAACTCAGCCAGGGATGGTAGTACATGCCATACCTTTAAACACAGCACTAGGGAGGCTGAGGCAAGAGGATTGTCTCAAGTTCTGGGGCAGCCTGGCTACATAGTGAGTTCAAGGTGAGACCCTAAACAACACAGTGAGACCCTACCTCAAAATAAATAAATAAATAAATAAATAAATCAATCAATCAATCAATCAATCAAACAAACAAAAACTGTAAAACTTTTTTTTTTGGTACTGGGGATTGAACTCATGACCTCACACTTGCCTGGCAGGCGCTTACGCCACTGAGCTAAATTCCTGGCTCTTGTAAAACTACTAAAAAAAATTTTTTTTTAAAAAGTCAAAATCCACATAACCTTGGTTTAGGGAATTTCCTAGATATGAAATCAAGAGCATAAGCAGTAAAACAAAATACACTGGACTTCAAAATTTAAAACTTCCTACATCAAAAGACGTACACTAATTTTATAGGACTGTTGTAACTAATTGTCACAAATCTGGTGGCTGAAAAAAAAGCATTTATGCTCAGCTCTGGAAGTCAGAAGGCCAAAATTAAGGCATTGGTAGAGTCATTTTCCCTCCAAAGGCTTTAGAGGAAAATCCTTCTTTGCCTCTTTTAAATTCTGATCCCAACCAAGGATTCCTTGGTAACTGCAATCTCTTTTTCTGGGTGGCGTTCACTTTTTGTGTCTACGTCTCAAATTTTCCTGCTTTTTTCTTAAACAGACACCAGTCATTGTCTTTAAATTCCATCCTAAATCGAAGATTACCTAATCTTGGATCATTAACTACATCCACAAAGATTCTATTTCTATGTAAGGACACATTCACAAATGGGTGTTAGGCTTTGAATGTATCTTTTTATAAGCCCCTATTCAATAACCAAGAGGATGCTACTAGGAAAACAACAACAAACCAAACAGCCCAATTAATTAATGGGCAAAGGATAAGAACAGACATTTCCTTTAGACGTACAAATGGCCAATAAGTACACGGAACGAAACTCAGGTGAAAACTGAAATCAAAGTACAATGAGATAACACCTCACACCCATCAGGATGTCTATAATTAAAAAAATAAGCACAAGCCGGGCATGGTGGCTCACGCCTGTAATCCCAGCACTCGGGAGGCTGAGACAGGCGAATCGTTGTGAGTTCGAGACCAGCCTGGGCTACAAAGTGAGCTCAAGGCCAGCCTGAACGGCATAGTGAGACCCTGTCTCAAAA